>VWZE01006306.1:157561-171287 GCA_013396675.1 Eubucco bourcierii | reverse complement strand
AAAGGCCTCAGCACCATGGCGATTAAATACCATTATAACTTTCCTCCTTCTGCATACTACAGTAGGCAATCAATATGGGCTTACATTTTATGAGACAAGGAGTTAACTTGTTCAATTACGGTGCAGACAGCTCTATTCTTTTGTAACAAGTAATCTGGGTAGGGAAATCGATACTGACAGGCCCGATGCACGCCAGCTAATTTCATATTATCCTCAGCCAATCAGGTACCTGCGAATAATAGAGTTGTTGTTACAGTTCATTATGGGGAGGTGGGATCAATATCGGTACAATAAGAGGATTGGCAATGCATCTGCTGCATAAGTAACCCTGAAGGGAAAGAAGGTCCCACCAGCGCAGCCGGCATGCTCACATTTACATAGCCGGGGAAAACAAAAGTGCCGGAGAGGTCCCTGCTCCCTGACCTGCAATTAAAGATGAAAATACCCCAGAATTGGAACAGGATAAACAAACCTCCCTCGCCTACTGCCAGGCTAAAACAGAGAGGGGGCAAAGTTGAAGAAAATGTTAATAGCAGATTAAAAGACATGCATATGCTTCGTAGAATGAGATAACACATGCACAGCTAAATGAACCAGAAACAATCTATTATTTTTTGAAGCACTACATTAATATACAATGTATGTTTGACAAAATACAAGGCAGAAGGGAGAAAACAGGCAGTCCAATTCTGAAGAAGATTATATATATTTTATACAGGCGATATTTCATGGAGCATGTTTTCTTTGATGATGCAAAGCCCTGCCTATGTTAACATTTATTATGCAGGGTGTGTGAACGGGGCACAAGAAAAATGAGAGATCCTGGTATTCAAATTAGAGCTTAGAGAGGGAAGTCTGTGGCATGTGTTTAAAACAGCTTGAGAAGTAACAGTGTGTTTGTTATTTCGTTGATTTAAGAAATACAAGTGTAATAAAAACATCAGAGAAAGAATAAATTTTAAAAATTACAGAAGTGCTTCTCTGAAAGAGATGTGTTTCTTTAGAGAGGAAAAAAAAAATAATATGTTTTACCTGTCCTCACTCACAGAATAGACACCAGAAATATCCTGGAATATCCACTTACACCTAACAGTTTCACAAAACCTACTCCCCCCTCCAAGTAGTTAGCTAGTTTGAGACAACAGCTTTGCTTTTAGAGGCAGGGAAAACTTGCATTCTTCATTGACTTATAGTGGAGCTGCAGCTGTTCATTAAACCCTATCCTTAAATCAATGGTTTCCCTGGGACAGAAATCCACCAGAGCTGCCCAAAACCACATCAGCTTGGGAAATGCTTTTGGAAACACAACTTTCATCACAGTGTAAAATAACACATACTGCCACGAGCAGGTACCAACTTTATAAATTCAAAAGTATGCTCTGAGGATCAAGATACAAAGGCTTAAGTGTTAAAATGGGATGTAAAACTAGAGGGCATCTAGAGTATGTAGACTGGAAATAAACAAACAAATCAACCAACCAACCCACAAAAAATCTGTTCCAAGGACCTTCACCTGTACACTGACAAGGCATTTGTTGTTCATCATCCCATTGCCCTGTTTAAGCTTCCCAACTTTTCCAAACCCTTAACGGCTCTGTACCTGGATTTTCCCTACTATTTTCAAGAGAACAGTCCTCTGAGCAGGGCATAGTGCTGCCTCTCCCAGATGAGGCTCTTCACAGTTCACCAGAAGACACACTGTCATCAACTGAGGACTTAGAAACTCAATCTTCTATCTTAAACCAATTCAATTAGTGCATTTTGATCCTCCTGGGTCCCTTCCATCTCAAGATATTCTATGATTTTCTTCTTTAAAATTCTCTTCTACTCACTCTCAAATAGCACTGTGAGCATGGAAGACAAATTCACTCCAAATTTTGGAACCACTGTAAGTACAAGGTAATCTGATTTTCAGATGAGTCATGTACTACATAGATGTGAATTTTCATCAATTGCAAATTTAAACTTTGAGGAAGATTATCCCCAATTTAAAACCAACAAAGCTGGATTTAAGACTCTCTGTATCCATATTTTCTTGCATATCTTAGTCATAAACCCTCAGAATTCTGCAGCAGAGGTAATGCATAACATTAGCTGGATACTTCAGGTCATTCCACATATTCCAGCAGTTGGTGTTCAGAGAAGCTGATCAAAAGAAAATGCAGTGTGACTCTCCTAAGTGATTTGCTGTTCAAGAGAAAACTGAAAGAGCATCATCCTAGTCAAAAGTGACCCACATGTCTTGGAAATCAGAACATATCTTGGTTTGGCAGAGGTGCATTTTTACGAAGATTTGGGTGGGGCAATCTACATGGCCTCAGGAAATCAAAGTTGAAGCCCGCCTTTGGGTCTCAAGTGTAAATAAATTCAACATTTTTGACAACCTCTACTGACACTTCTTCACATAAACCCCAAACAAACCACTACATCATTTGGTACATTTCAACTTGACCATCCATTGTTATCCCTGAAAGGCTCACGGGCAGGGATATTTGCACACCAGGATTAGGTTTTGTGGGCAGAGCAGCCCACACAACCCTTGCTTGGTGCTCTAGTACTGTTCTGAAACCCAAAATGCCCACCAGCTCAATCCCTCCTCTCTAATTGTACTCCCTCCAAAATTCTGCATGGGAGGTGAAAGTGCTGTCAGCATTAAAGGCCCTTTTGAGCCAGCCTTAAAAGAATGAGTTTTTGTTAACACTGCAGTTCTTTACAGTACATGGTAGCGCCTTTGGAACAGATTATTGGTAGCCTAATTTCATTTATTATTTATCCTGCACATTTTTTCATCAAAATGCAAAACGAGGCACAACTGAGAAGAGAGGCAAGCACCTGTCTACATGCTGGATTCTTGCTGCAAACTCATAACTCTCATGCAATAAACACCGAGTACGAGAAAGATTTTATGCGTCTGTCACTAACGTGTCAAAGCCATCAAAAATGGAGTTTAGAGAAGTTTCACTGCTCAGAGAACTGATATTAGTTACATTAGAGAAACCAACTGCTTTGTCTGTGCCATGGGCACAAAAGAGCTGCCACCGGGCTTTACAGCAAAATAGAATGGTCCAAAAGATGCCTTGGAACTGTGTCCTCAACTGTGCCACACCTCCATCCACTGCTGACATCAAGCAACCAGTATTTTATTTGCCTCACATGTTAAAGTATTGCACAGAATACAAAGAAATATGCATGAAAACACACCCATGAGTTCTCATCTTACATTTTGTCAACATAGAATGGTAAGGTTGGAAGGGACCTCAAGGATCATCTAGTTCCAACCCCCTGCCATAGGCAGGGACACCTCCCACTACTACAGGTTACTCAAGGCCTCGTCCAACCTGGTCTTGAACACCTCCAGGGAGGGAGCAGCCACAACCTCCTTGGGCAACCTGTTCCAGTGCCTCACCACCCTCCTCACCACTCTTAGGAGGAAAGAACTTCCTCCTAACATCTAGTCTAAACCTCCCCTCTGTCAGTTTAAACCCATTGCCCCTGGCCACGTTGCTCTTGATGCAGCCCAGGACTTGGTTGCTGTCTGGGCTGCATGTGCACACTGCAGACTCATGTTGAGCTTTTCATCAACCCAGACTCCAAGGTCCTTTTCCTCAGGGTTGCTCTCCAGACATTCACCACACAGCCTGGATTTGTGCTTGGGATTGTGCCTACCCAGGTGCAGGACCTTACACTTGGCCTTGTTGCATTTCATCAGGTTGGCCTGGGCCCACCTCTCCAGCCTGTCCAGGTCCCTCTGGATGGCATCCCTGCCCTCGAGCAAGTCAACTGTGCCACACAGCTTGGTGTCATCTGCAAACTTGCTGAGGGTGCACTCCAATCCTCTGTCCATGTCACTGACAAAGATGTTAAACAGCACTGGTCCCAGCACTGACCCCTGAGGGACACCACTTGGCACTGGTCTCCAGGTGGACATTGTGCCCTTGATCACCACTCTCTGTGTGCAAACATCCAGCCTTATCCAGCAAGTGCTCCACCCATCAAGTTCATGTTTTTCCAGTCTGGGACATGGAAATGTAGCACAGAGGTTGCCAAAAAGGCCTCACAAATACTCTAAACACTTGGCTATCTCACAAGTTAAGTAAGGGACACACATAGCAGGGAACGTGGAAGACTGATAAGCAGATTTATATCTATCCTCATGTAGTTTGGAGTAAAAGTAAATGAATGTATATTAGTTGGGAGCTACCAGCAGCAGCCAGACTCCCAAGGTCTCTCTATGTGGACTAGCAGGCATAAATAAGAAATATGTGCATTTCTTAGGAAGGGATAAATGGTTCTAACTTGTCCTTAGAGAGTCCTCCTATGTATCAGCACTACTATTCTCCTGATAGATGCTCATTTCTCACAGCCGAGTGTCATAAAATACAGGCTAACTTTTATATCATATGTCCCAAGTGAGCATCCTTTTAAATTGTGAATCGTTAGAGCTCATCAAAACCTAGTTAAATTAATAGAAGGGTGAAATAAGGTTTTGTTTCAAATCCTTAAAGCTCGTGGATCTGGACTACTATAAACACGCTTCCCCCACCCTGTTATGCTCTGTGTGTCTGCACTGGCAAAACAAATTAATCTGTTTTTTAAAAAGGGCTGAATCTTCACATCAAAACAGGCAGTAAACAGCAGGACTGAGTTCAATTAGAACAGCTAGTTTTTCTGAGAGAGTAAAACAGGGCAGTGTTGGAAAACAAAATTCACCTCCAATAACATGTGTAGTCATCCAAAATCCCATACCATGGAGAACACCACAACGGCTCAGCCCACTGACGTTTCAGACTAGCTCGTTTACCAACCACAACTGGTGACAACCCTTTGTGGATCCTACTTATCCCTCGGTAAAATAAAGATAATTATCCCCCTTTCATTTAATTATCTTAAAATTCAGCTTCACAATTGCTCCCTGTAAAGATGCCTGCTGTGATTCTTGCAACTAAAGCAATAATTGATGCATTTGTAGAATGCGTCATATAAAACATTATAGTGAAGTAACAGCTTCACACCTCCAGCTATGGGTACTGTACGTAAGTATTTCTAAAAGGCAGTTATTCCATTTAACAGCTACTAAATCCTTGGATATATTTATTAAAAGGCACCAAGCAATTCATGTTTAATTACTTCATAAAAGAAACAGAAGTAGTAGTGGAGGAAGAGTTAAATACTGTACTAAAAGGAAGAAGCTACAACTAATCACAATTAAGAGGAAGTCCTAGGCTATTTAAATGCTACAATCCAATTATATCAGGTAAAATGAATTACTTCTTTAATGCTGACTTTATATGAAGATACTTTCTTATTGCTCTCATTAATAATCATCAGACATCATTTTAGCCCATATTGGCTGCAATAACATTTCTATTAGCATCACGGTGTAGCAGGGCTGACAATTAAAATAAAAAATAAATCAAACTCAGAACTGAATAAATGTAATTACAGCTCAGAAAAGAGCTTTTATGACTATTTGATTAGTCAACTGAACAGTACTTATCTTTTAAATCTTAAATTTCAGTTAAACAAAATTTTAGACTATCTATTACAGTTGGATAACTGTAATAAGTAAGATACAAGCAGCATATGTTTTCAGGAGTTATTTAGCTACCTCGGAACCAATGTGTAATATTTTACTTGAGAAGCATCAACTGAAATTGACGTAATAGGGATGTACAGTATGAAATTACAGAGGGCATTTAATAAAACCAAACCAACTGATCAATAAAACCTTCTATAGTAGACATAAGTGAGCAGGCTCCATTGATTGTCCATCCCTAGGCTTCCATGCACCTTTTTCTGCCTGGAAACCTTACCCTGGAAAACCAGCAAGTTATACAAAACACAAGACAAAAGCATGTACTATGACCAACACTGCCACAGCCCAGCCCACAAGCACTAATGGAAGCAAGACTTCTCTTAGGTCAGAAGATTTTCATGGGATATAAACAAAGCCTCAGAAATGTACCCAGCAGTTGTGGTACACAGTGACAAGCTAGTTTACAGTATCTTCTACATAAAAACAAACCACGTTTGGACTTGCTGTTCCAGAAAGGTGAGAATTATTTATGGGCAAAGACCAAATAATCATGGCAGCTTACCCACGCCAGCTATGGAACATTGCCAGCCCCAGGCAGCTCAAAGGGATCTGTGAATGTTTGAAAACTTATAAAACAAATATTTGATCAACTATGCATCACTATCAAATTTTCTCCAGGAGCATGCTGAATTTTTACTTCCAGCCTTGAATGTTTGATGCCAAGAAGTTGTGAGTAACTCATTTACACAACAAAACATGCAGAACTGTTCTTCCCCTTCCCTCTTTTTTTAAGGGAGTGGGGGGAAGAAAGGTATTTTGATAAGACTTCCTATATAGCCAAGTTTTTCATCCTACACTGAGAAATCCTATTTTAAACTCCTAAGCTTCAAGAGTTTAAACTAGGAATCTAGCCCCCATGGCTGCAGAAGAGTATTGCAGCAACTACATTCTTTTATCCTCATCTTTTATACCAAGGCACTTTTACTAAGATCACATTTGAAAGTAAAGTTCCACTCTCTCCCAGGAATAAAATCAACACCAACTGCAGCTATAGAAGCATTTACAGTTGGATTTTTTTTGGTTGTTTTTTTTTTTTTTTTTCCCTGAAAAGTTACCAGGAACAAGAAATAATTCAAAACCCAGCCACGAACGTTTTCCTGTGTTTTCAGGAAACAAAAGTGCAATTCAGTATAAGCAGATGTTGTAGCAACGTTGGAAAAAAATACTATCAATAGAGAAGAAATTTTTTGAGAGATATGGTAATCAGGGCATATTGTCCCTGTTGTGGCCAAAATAGGCTTATACATGTCCTGGCTTGCCCAGACATGTTTTTCTGCTCTCCTTCCTTTCGTTTCGGGGAGAAGCAACCATGGGAAATAAGACAACAGAATCTGGAGCCACTGAGTCTGCGGACTGTGGCCTGCCCAGACTTGGTTTGAATCCTGCAGTAAACAAGGTACACACAGTTGCCTTGTGCAAGGCTGTGCTCTGCCCAAAGTTGGGTAAAGCAAGCCTATGGCTTCACCTGATACGGTCAAGCTTGGTTAACTGCCATTTTGATTGGCTATTCCATGTCCAAAGGCCCATTAGTCTTAGGCTGTATGGCTATAAAAGGAGGTGAGCAGAGAGCACGATGTGTGCTCTCTCATTGTATCCAGGTGCTCTGCCATTATATGTCTGCTCCATCATTATATCTGCTCTCTGCCATTGCATCTGTGCTTGCTTATTGACTTATATCCTGAGCTGTGTGGAACTCCAGCGACCAGGATCAGGCTCTGATGCCTCCACGCGTTCAGCCTGCACAGCTGGCGTGACACCATGCCGAGACTGCACATCGCAAGACATCCTGCCTGCACCTGAAAGCCTCCTGCCAAGACAGGAAGTCCTGGAGATAACACAGATCATCCAGAGAGTCGGGACCAGGTCTGCCTCCTTTCTCCAGCTTCCAGAAGCCTGAGGAACCTCCAAAGCTTCTAACAGCTTTGAGACCACGGACAGCAACCCCTCCATGTGCTTTGGGTACTGTCCGATAATGGTTTGTGAGTAAACACGTAAAGCCTCCTGTAATCACTAATTGCCTTCTGCCATAAGCAGAAAGGAGCTTCCTGCGTCCATCTAGTGGCTAAGCAGGATAATCAACTACAAGTGGTATAAGTGATCACACAAGTCCTCTCTTCCAGTATAAATGTTTGCTTATGCTAGTTACCTCTTAAAGTGTTCCAGTTTTACCTGTTCCCCGTATATATAAATTTCCAAACTGTGCATTTTGAACCTTGTAAGTAAGTTTTCTGGAGAGATTTAATGTTAATAAACAATTTCCATAGTTATTAACAATCTCTGCCTGGATATCAAAATTAATATTGATTATTAATTTTTAATAATTTCATAACAGTCCCCCAACTCCCACAGATCCTTCAGTGATCCCTTCTTTCCATAGTTTAAGTAGTTCTCTTGCTGTCACAAGACCCAGCAACAAGAGGTACTCATCCGTCATACAAGTTAATAAGCAAATTAAAAGAAAGCACTTTCATAGTGCAAACTCAAGAAGAAGCATTTGTGTTGCCAAAGGACAACAATTGTGTCCAACCTGAAAATGATGGATACCTATCAGCCTCTGGGTAGGATTTCCTTTAAATTCAGATGCTTTCAGATTAAAGCTTTGACGCTACACTTCTGCCTTGCATCCACCATTGCAAGTTGAGTGGTTGCTCTCCTATCATTAAAGAATCTTTATTTTAGACACCGCTCACTGGATAAGAGTGCATTAAAGCAGTTATACAGCTTGGCCTTGGGTAGACCTACTGTTTGGGGAGCAAATTGAAGACATGTATCCAACTACTGTCTACTATCTAACACACTTGTTACAGGTGCTCTGCCCCAGAATCACACAACATATGACCTACAGCAAAACAGAATGATGGTTTAATACACTAGGCCTTTCTGTGACAGACAATGAAGTTCAAGAGGGTGAATGTAAAAGCACAGAAGTGTCACCACATCATCCTTAGCCCAGTTCCACAGCAATGGCAATATGTGAAACTGCTTTGTAATCTCACAGGGGCAAGGGCTGCTTCCTGCCCCATGTCTACACAAGCTTAACAGTTTCTGTAGTTTAACAATTTCTTGTTCCACTGACACATAAATTAAGTTACAAGAAAATGTAGGGTTTACTTCCAGGGAAAAGAGAAAGCATGCAAAAATCACTGACCTCATCCTTGCTCCAAATTTACATCTGGTAGTCACTTAAGTGATCAGAGAAAGACCAGGAAAAGATTGGACTCCAAGACTTTCAGGTATCACTTTTATGTAGCCTTCCTTAGTGTTGAGAATAATTATGGATTTAGGGATTTTCAGATTCCAATTCTAACTGAACTCAAGTAAAATAGCTCAGTTTTAATCTAGACTTGATGTTCCAGGATGACTATACACAAATCTGGCATGCCAAGAGAGGGATTTACCAGAGTGAATTGAGATCTGGCAACTTCTGCTTCCTTGAGTTGAAGGCTCTACAGACAACTTGCACCTCTTTAAAGAAAGAAACAGTCATTCCGTACAACTTCAAGATCTTGGCACAGTGGAATTCTTGCCCAGTTTTAGCAGTTTGTACTCACAAAACAGGATGAATTGCAAGTGAAAACTATTCCAGCTGAGAAAGGAATTTGATTCAATCCAATTGCTTCAGAGAGAAAAGGAGAACCACACTGCAAGCATGGTGCTGTTTAAAGTTTAACAAAATTCATGTCCCAAAAAGCTGCAAAAACAGATGGGCCAGACACAGGGTGCCCTATAAGCTTCAGGAGAGTCACTCTCTCTGCAAAGGCAGAACTTCAAAGTTCCTTCAAATATCAGATGATAACTTTGGACTTGGTCCCACTCAAGTAAACTGGCTCCCTTTTCCTGCCTTTGTGACTCAGGTGTTTACAAGCCCCTGAATCACCAAACTATTCTATCAGCTGATGAACTGGTAACAGATGAAATGCCGTCCAATCTGAGTCAGAGAGATGGAGACAACCTGTAACATCCAGGTGGAATTCTACAGTCAACCAGCAGCAGAAGTTGTGCTGCTGGCTGCAAGGAGCTTTGTATCAAGTCCAATATAAACATAATACCTTGCAGTTATTTAAAAGCAAAACATCACTTCTAGGATTGCCTGTCTTTAGCACCACACTTTACCTTCTTCATTAAAAAACACACCTGATTACTCAGTGAAAATAAAACAATTTGAGCTCCTGAAATTGCAGTCACTCGCTCTGCCCCAGATTACAGATCAGAAGTCACTAGTTGTCATTTCACAACAGCCCTCTTTCAGGACTGTTGGAAGTTTCAGTTCACGGTAGCTTGAGATTTGCTGACACAGTCTCAGTGATTCCAACTGCAGCTGTTAAACTGCAGAGCTGTCCCCTTACTCTCTTGGGTCCCTTTGAAAATCCCAGGGTGGATCTATTTCTTTTGGTCTGTAACACACTATTACATGGTAGAGCTTTGGGATTACTTTGTTTGCTAAAAAAATGTAGTTTCTTCCGCAAGTGTCCAAGCCTCCATTAAAAGCCCTTATCTGTCTGTAATACAAATCTGAGTTATAAATTTCCAATAGAGTAAGTTCTGGGCTCCTCCTGCATTGACTTGAAACATCTCTAGATAATCTGGTTTGTATTCTACTGTTCTCCAGAGTCTTTTAGTGAGGGAAAAAAAACAATACATAAAACCCAAACAAACCAGGTTTTAGTTTCAATGTAGAGAATTCTTTAAATCCTTGCAATTTCAACTGCTGATTATTTTATAAAGCCACAGAGAACAGTTTACAAGGAGCCAAATGGGTAATCATTATTCCCCATCAGCAATGAGCTGTGACTCGTGTAAATTGCATAATAAATTAGGTATTCTGAGATAAATGAATTTACAATAAACAATCATGGACTGAAAAGCTCTACTTCTTGTCTCCAAAGGCACAAGCTCTGGTTAAAATCAGCCACAGGTAGTTAAGTGGTTGTAAACTGTAAAAATAAATCAACCCGATATAATTGCTCCAAGGAAAAAATTACCAACATATTTAAAATTTCAGCAGTGCACCTTTTCCCATATCCATTTGGCATTATCTAATTACCTTCACATTTCATTTCCATCAATGATATGACCTGGATTTTCCTTCTATAACTGTCAGGGAGGGGGTTGGAGGGTGGAGTGGAGGACCACAGTGATAAATCAGCCTCACCATTAGGACCGAAATGGCTCATCGCTGCAGCTCTAAATCCAGGATTTATAAAGATGTCTAGGCCATATAGCACACTTGTGGACACCATAATAAATTCATGAGCACATTGCCAAGGCAAACTACTTCATTATGTGGCAGGCTGCTAGCCATTAATCTAGCAGAGAGAGATTCCTGGGAAACTGAGACTGCTTGGAAATTTATGCAGGCCTAAAGTTACCCATTTCATTATGGATTTAATCTGCTCTTTCTGCCAGAGTGCATGAAAGGTTTTTACAGTTTAGATCAAGTGCTTGTAACTCCCTATTTTATATTATTTCTTCAACAATAATGTCCTAATTTCCCTCTCAAAAACTATTCAAACTCAATGCCTTCACGCTTGCCTTCCTCTAATATTACACTAGATAAAATATTTATACAATCAATTGACAAAGAGCAATTTTTTTCCCTTAAATGTTCCATTAACATGTAAATTTTCATATGATCTTTATCTCATAGGCAAAATGTGCTTCAAAATGCCCACCTTCTTCCAGGCAGTTAACCCTTTTGTCGGCTGTAAGGAATCCAGATCAAAACAGATTCAGTGGCCTCATTTCTAAAGCCCCTAAAGAGGTCCCGTATTTAAATTACTATTCATTGAAAGGAGATGTAGCTCCTAAAGTAATTTGCTTTCCTTTTTTTGATGGTTCATTCTCTCCTCCTCACACATATGCACAAAGACACACAGACGGACATTTCAAGTCCAACTCCTATAAATAAGGTTATTGCCAATTACTATTTTCAACTGTATAACAGAGTTTAATAAAACACCACTAATAATGCAGAATATTCCAAATGATACTGTGACTCTGACATGGAATTAGATTAGCGAGACTGACTATAAAAACCTGATCGCATATTAGCACCTTCCGTAAATAAAGATATCTAAAGGTTACAAATGGCCCTGTTAATTTACGGTCACTGTACTTATGCTACTAAGTGAAAAACTTGGGCCAAAATGTTTTCAGTTATTTGAATATTATAATCACACATAATGAGAAGACCAAATAATAAATGTGACCAAAAAAAAACAAAACCAAAAACCCTGCTAACTATTCCACTTTCTTTTATGTTCAGCTGTCTTTTCAGTTATCTCACTAGAACTTCCATTCATACATTTAGGAAAACACTCCAATGCCTCATTGTAAATGGATCTCAAGGTTACATTTTGTAGCTGGGGTGGTTCTCATTAAATGTCTGAAGCTAATTTTAATGGACAAGTGTTTCATGTGGGTGCGTTGAAGTTGATGGCAAACGCCCTCTGCATCATCCTTCTTACAAGTCCTGGGAACTTACTATGTGAGCATGAATAGATGATGTGTTGGTTGACATGACACCACCAGCCGAGGGCCAACCTGGAGCCATGATTTTAGTAACACAACCTTACCTTTCACATCAGTCTTAATGATAGATGACTATGGAGCAAGAAAACCCACAAGAACAAGTCTTGTATGTAATGTCCTCCTTTAACCAAAACTCTTGGTTTTTCCTTTGTCTTAAATAAGAAAAGTATCAGGTTGTCTTGTCCACCTCAGTAAGACAGTTGTTTCCTTTGTCAGAAGCACCTAGCATAAAGGACAATTGCATCTCCAATACTGAGCAGGTGTATTTTGGTGATAATTTTTCACCTAGTCCTTCAGATATGAAGACTATATGAATAAAACTTCCATCCACATTAAAGTATTCCTCTGATAAGATTTAGCATCTTTGGAATAAAGCACTTTGAAAAGAAAAACTTGCGAGCCACTTATATGAAGAAACCAAACCAAACAAAAACAACAGAAGAAAAAAAAATCCTCAAAACAAAACACAACCCAGATCAACCCCTAAGCCCTTCCTTTTCCTTAACAGACAAAGACTACACTGCAGAAGGCAGTCTGGGTCCAGTTTTATTTTGCTTTTTACATCCAAGAAAGGGAAACTGCCATTTATACAATTCATTATTCTGCTGCCAGAGATAATACTTTCTTCTCTCAGGCAACCAGCACCAGAACAAGAGGACACAGTCTCAAGCTGTGCCAGGGGAAGTTTAGGCTCGAGGTGAGGAGAAAGTTCTTCACTGAGAGAGTCATTGAGTACTGGAATGGGTTGCCCAGGGAGGTGGTGGAGTCACTGTACCTGGAGGTGTTCAAGGTGTGTTTGGATGTGGCACTTGGTGCCATGGTCTAGTCTCGAGGTCTGTGCTATCGGGTTGGACTTGACGATCTTTGAAGTCTCTTCCAACTTCGGTGATACTGTGATACTGAACTTGGACACCATATGAGATCCACGAGAGACAGAAAGAAAATCTACGTGCAAAGAGACAGGGGTTCAGATTCAATAGCCCTTACATCTCTCTGGCTTGCACAGACATCACAGTCCACCTGAGCTTTGCTTGCTCATGCTGATCTGCATGGTCCTTTTTCCCCAAAATACTATCTCCTCGCCTCCAACAACAGAGGAGAAAACTACAACTCAGGGACCAACTTTGTTGAACTCTGATATGAAACACTTATGAGGAATTAAAATGATCATAAAAATACTATCAGTCATTTCATTGACATTAACAACGCCCACAAGGAGACCAGTGACAAGTGGTGTCCCTCAGGGGTCAGTGCTGGGACCAGTGCTGTTTAACATCTTTGTCAGTGACATGGACAGAGGAATCAGTGCACCCTCAGCAAGTTTGCAGATGACACCAAGCTGTATGGCACAGTCAACTTGCTAGAGGGCAGGGATGCCATCCAGAGGGACCTGGACAGGCTGGAGAGGCCTAGGCCAACCTGATGAAATTCAACAAGGCCAAGTGTTAAGGTCCTGCACCTGGGTAGGCACAATACCAAGCACAAATCCAGGCTGTGTGGTGAATGACTGGAGAGCAGCCCTGAGGAAAGGGACCTTGGGGTCTGGGTTGATGAAAAGCTCAACATGAGCCTGCAGTGTGCACATGCAGCCCAGACAGC
>VWZE01006306.1:13360-152304 GCA_013396675.1 Eubucco bourcierii | reverse complement strand
CCAGCACTGACCCCTGAGGGACACCACTTGTCACTGGTCTCTTGGCACTGGACATTGTGCCGTTGATCACCACTCTCTGTGTGCGATCATTGCCAATTCCTTATCCAGCGAGTGGTCCATCCATCAAGTCCATGTTTTTCCAGTTTGGTGACCAGGATGTCATGTGGGACAGAGTCAAATGCCTTACTCAGGTCCAGGTAGATGACATCAGCTGCCCTTCCCTTGTCCACTGTCGCTGTGACTTCTTCATAAAAAAACACTAAATTTGTCAGGCAAGATCTGCCCTTGGTGCAGCCATTGCTGGTTCCCACCAATCACCTCTGCTTTGTTTTCCATTTGCCTTAGCAGAACTTTCAGCAGGATCTGCTCCATGATCTTGGCAGGCACAGAGGTGAGTAACCAATGCATTAACCCTGAAGTAATGCTCCATGAACTTTACAGGGGAAGGGAAAACATAAAATAACAACAGCAATCATCAGAATAAAAACATATGTAGAAGCAGACCAGGTTCTAAAAAATAAATAACCATCTATTATAACAAATTTATAGTACTATGTATATTAAAATATATATATCCTTTTTTAATCTGAGATTAAAAGTACTCTTCTGTCCTGACACAGTCAAAAACCTGTTTTACATCCTGTCTAGAAGGCAGCACAGATACCCTGTGTATTTGTGCATCATGTTGTATCACACACTAAGCTCACAATGGGAATCCTGAAACTTACTGGAACACCACTGACATTCTTTTATTACCCATGGCATAAAATTTTAAACTCTACTCAGATATATCATTGAAACAGCCTGGAAAATTGTTCCAGAGAATATTGAAGTCCAATCTCTCATCAGAGATGGGGTTTTTTTGGAAAAGAAAAGAGGTTTAAATTTACCCTGGTACCACTTTCTCATCACATCCATGGCCCTGGATGAGCCTACCCTAAGTCATACAGGGAACCAGCCCACTGCTTTTTATCTCAATAAACATTTTCCACATCAAACAAATCAAACCATCATTATCAGCATGGTCTGTGGATTGTACTATTGTTATTGAACCCCATTCTCTTTGAGTGGAAAGAAACTAGTTCCCCAAAGATCTTCCTCTCCCCACAATCCTCTCCCATAAGTCCTCATCACTGTTTTTTTTTCTGGGCAAGTTTTCCACTCTGAGCTTGAACTTGAACGCCAAGGATGGTGCAATGGTTGTGTTTTCTCCTCCAAGGCCACGGTGCCAGGAACTAATGATATGTGAAATGTTCCATCCCTGCAGGTTTTCCTGCTCAAACATTTTCTAAATAAATAAATAATTAAAACAATGGTGTGTGCCACGTTCCAGTCCTGAATTCCCCCAGCAGCTCAGGTCCTTAAACTGAATAATTTGCCTCAGCTTGAGTATTGCAAAACCCATTCAGCAAAAGATTATGGGCCTTTAAGTGCCATCCAGGCCTGAAATATGACTCTAGGGCTTTAAGATGTCAGACTTGAGAATTGCTAGTGAATATTCTGTTCTGGCAATACTAAAACTACAGCTTTTTAGCAATATGGGAGCAGGGGAGAGAAACAATCTGACAGAAGGGAAAGACTATAACTTAGCAGAAACAGAGGAGCAGTTTTCATATGTGCCCGCATTAATTCTTTATGGAATAAAATGCATTTGTGAATCAAAAAGCGGATGCAGATTTATATTCTCACTTAAATCTGCCAAAAGCAAGTAAATGAATACTGAGAGCTCATTTTAGTTCAGGAAACAATTTATGAGGATACGTGGGTGGGTGCAGGTACTCTACATGAAGAATCTCAAGGGGAATTAGCAGCTGCTTCTGCTCCTCATAATGAAGAATAGACTAAACTGAAAATTAGCAGCACCTCATTAAATGTAAAACCATCTGCATATAAAGCAGCTATGACTCAATCCTTAAAAAATTCAGAAGGTGCAGTGTAACACAAAAGCCAAAGGAGTTTTTGTCATTCCATCACAAATTATTTAGGCTTCAATTGTGGTATCAAGCCAAAGCCCATAGATGAAGTAGTTGTGAGTCACTTTCCCTGGTGAAAGTTGCCTTTTGACCTCAGTTTTTGACCCCGCTTCAGCTCTTCATAGTTTCCCCCTCACCCTTCCATGGCCAGGTGAGGAGATCTGGTCTTGTGGGCTGTGTCAAGTTACTGTTCACGGATTACTAGTAACTCCATTTATCTCTAACCAAGCCTGGATGCTCACAGAAAAGTTTAGGTAATATCCCCAAAAAAGCAAAAAGGCAAAGGCCCAAAGCATTCTATTGTTGAGGCTCCTTGAGTTACTGGTCCTCACTGAAGCCCAGCTCAGGATCTGAAAATGCAGCTACGTGCCTAACACTAGAGGTGTTCCAGAGGTGTTCCGTGTGCAAGTTGAAATTCAGCACTTAGAAGTCTTTACCTGCAACTTCCAGTCTTTGAGCTCCATTTCAGCTTCTCTCTTCTTTCCAGCATATTAACAAGGGCAGAACTGCACATAAGCTGTGTGGATTCGCATGACTATTTACAAGCATCACTGGTAGAGCAGCTGAAGTTAAGAGCCATGCAGCATCAGCAGTAGCACTCATACAGTCTGAATAATACGGAGTCAACTTGTACTTGAGCTCACTCCATTCCTCCTGAGGTCATGGAATCACAGAATGGTTTGGGTTGGAAGGGATCTTTAAAGTTCATCTAGTCCAACCCCCTGACAGCAAGCTGGGGCATCTTCAACTCAAACAGGTTGCTCATAGTCCTACCCAACTTGACCTGAAATGTTTCCAGGGATGGGGCATCTACCACCTCTCTGGGCAACCTCGGCCAGTGTCTCACCACTCTCATCATTAAAAAAAAGTCTTTAGACCTCTTTTAGTTTAAAACAATCACCATTTTCTCTTTTCAGTACAGGTCATGCTAAAAAGTCTGTTCCCATCTTTCTTCTAAGTCCCCTTTATGAATTGTTCCTCTTTATAATCCTTTTAGTACCAGATAGAAGTTTCCACAAAGGATTGGGGCGATATGCATTGCCTCCATTTGTGGAATCTCCAACCTAAAAGGATACTCATGGGTCTGACTTCCAGTAACCTTTAAACACACACCTCCCTTTTGGGGAGGTCTCAGTTTGGGCTTATGAGCTAAAATCCTGTCATGTTTGAAACTATGCCTCCTCAAGCTATTTTCTGTGTTCAAATGCCAGTGGTTTCACCACAAAAGAGATTCAGTACTGATCACCCAATTTGGAGGTAGATACGACAACCAGGACTGTATATTTGTTTTATTAAAAAACAGCCTTAAATCCCTGAGATAGTAGAAATAGCTATCCAGTCTGAAAGTGCTCCACCAATGCATTGTGTGCTCAGAACAAGCTCTGATTTATTGTTAGTGCCAGAAGAAGGGTGGTGCCAGGTAAGTCATGATGGTACTGTGCCATTTAGGTTTCCCATGAAGAACCAACATCACATCACTTTGCCTAGCTAATGAAACTGGATTGGAATTATAACTGCACATGACTTGATCTATTCACAATTAAGAGACTTAGAGAACACTGAAATACAGATGATTATCAAGAAGAGCTAAGAGAAAATACATTAGGGTTTCTATCTGATGTTAATTTTCATAACTAACAGCATCAGTAACTCTAAATTTATTATGCTTATAAACAAGAAACTCATTAGATTGGCTCAGTACTGACTGCATATTATATTGCATGAGAAAAGATCTTTTACTAAAGTTTTCCATATTACAGTTGTTTTGAGTTTTTCTTTGGCTCCCTACTACAGACTTTTACAAAGACTGGGTTTTGACATGATTTCCTGACACTGATGGATCAAAACAGTTAATAACCCAGAAGAAGCATCAAGAGGAAGGTTCATCTTACAACCTCCCAGTCATTAGGAGCACCCTGAGGCGACAGAGAAAGCTAAAATTGTGTCAGCTCCCTTCTGGAGCAGATCCAACAAATGCAAGGGAAACATCCTTACTAGTCCATGGATTTATTGAGATAGAACCAGCAGAGTATTAGACCTGGAAAATATGAGTTACTGTCAGAACCACCTCTCTCTTAGTAACTCTTCAAATACAACAGCATAAGATGACAAAGTATGAATGTGTCTACTAATGACCAATAAAACAAAGACAAGAGCTAACAATTCACTCTGTAGCAGAAGAAAGTTTCTTTCCAGTCCAGAGATGTCTTCATTATAGATTCATGCTGCATTAAAGGCACATGCCTAGATGGACATGATCAGGATCAAGGAGTAACTTAAAACCATTCCTTAGATAAAATGTATATATAAAAAATTGTGCAGCTTTGTATTTTAGCAGTAAATATTTCAAATGAAGGAAGACAGTGATCGACCCTTAGGGTTTAAGTTTCCAAATATTTAAGAGATGTAACTTTCCTGAGCCCTGTGGTTAATGTTCTTGAAGTCACCTGCCATATGCTCATGTGCTCAGCTGCCTGAGTATTTGCAGGATGAGACCTTTTGCTCATTACATTCATAAATAGGAAGGCCAGCAGAGACCATTACAGTCTGGGCTGACCTCCTGCACAAGATGGGCCATCGAATTTCAAATGTAATATAATTAGGGTTCTCAGGTTTAACTGATAACAGCAGCAAATACCCCATGGAGCCTTTAAAAACGTGTCAGGCAAATTTACACATAGAAGGTGTGCTTTGATGTGTGTCACTGAAACATCACCACGGCTAAGCTCATTCATGTCCATAACTTCCTGGATTTTTTAATTTCTTTTTTAAGCTATTCCTGACAGTCTTGCTGCTTCAGGGAAAGCTGCAAGGACTGTTTATTGTTCTTGTCTTCTTCCTTAATATTTTTAAGCCCCTCTCCAGGCAATGGCCTAAGATATTTTTCTCTTTTTTGTTATTTACTTGCCTGAAATGATTGTGAATACGGTGCCTGAGGGTTCTGCAGGCTCTCTGAGGACATCCACTGACACAGCATTTTTTATTTTGTAACCCTCACCATATCGATAGTCTCAATTATGTTCGTTTTTCTTTCTTTTCAAATTACTTTTAGCTTAGTGGTCTTGAAAAAAAAAAAGCCCTCCAATTAACCCTCACTAAGATTTTTTTTTAAAAGTATTTAAGCTCTTGAATCACTTACACCATCACCCAAATTGGCTGTGCTACATTTTTGTCCCCAGTGAAAAAATTATTCCTTAATAATCATTAGTGTCATCAAATTACAATACCATGGAGAGCCAGATCATATGAATATGCCACTGAACATGAATATAATTGTAAAAGATGAATGGCAAGAGGTCCTGGACTTGTTGGGTGTGAGTTTTGTATCCATTTTAGCGTATTTGCCTATTTTGAAGCTTCTGGAAATATTTTGTGGTTATTCATGGGAAGGTTGAAATGTCTTTAAGGAATCAACAGCACCAAAAAGTTTCACTTCTGGTACAAGCTCACTCTTCCACTGTGATACTACCAAAATACAACTATGAGCAACAGAAGTATTTAGCCAAGTACTAGCAGGGACCAAATCACAGCCTGAGCTCTGCCTAATCATACCCTGCATCAACGAGCAGACACCAAAACCCATTTTTCAGGGAAATCATAATTTTGTGCCATACTGAGTGTGATACTTAGTGATGTATGTGACAGCATCACAAGAGACAAAACAATGATATTTCTCCTGTGGAGGCACTGATGCTCTGGGCAAGAATTTAGGAGCAGGTACAGAGAACTGAAAGCAGTAAAGCTGTGCTACCTTCATTAGTTCCCATCCGTTAAATACTCACAGGTTGATCATTAATTTGGCCCAGACGAAGCCACCCTGACTGAATGGCTTCAGAATTCTAGTCAAACAGTTCTTAAAATTAAGTATTTTCCCCAAATATTATTTGATTTAAGGAGATCGATCATGCACTTACTGGGACTTTACATATTGTGATGCAGCTTTAAGAACTTCTCCCATCCAAATCTGCCCTGGTCCTGAACTCTGGGTGTGTGGTTTATGGTGGTGCTGCCACGACAGAGCTTCAATTAGACTACAGCAGTGCTGTCAGGTGTTGCAGCCAATTACCTAACATGCAAATGTTTTAGGAAAGGCAGCACTTTGTCAGGACCAAAATGATTTCCACCCACCAGTTCACCATTTCAGAAACAGAAGCACATAACTCAGAAACACTAAGTATACAATAAAAGCATCAGGTGTTGATTTACACATTTGTATTGACTGATGCTATCAGTGGAGTATTTACCTTAATCAATATAAAAAGATGCAACTAGTGATTTAAATGCTTATCTGTGAGCTGCTCATTTCCTGTGCTCCACTGCATGAATTTGGTAGGAACACCTTGCTACCCAACATCTTTCTATCTCCATTTATATTCAAGAGCGCATTTCTCAAATTAATGCCATCCATATTTTATAATCCATGTGTACAGATACCTCTGAAAGTTTTACATTTGAAAACGTTCTTGGGAATGAATTGTCAGCATGGGTACTTGGCACTAATGATGAAGAAACATAGATGTAAGAACAAGTTGTATCCAAGTTCCTTTCCTGACTCACACTGAGTGGGGATTTCCCTCTGTTACACATCAACAACAAACTCTCTGCCATTCATTACTTGATACCGTTCCTACTTCTGCAATGTTGTTTTCCCCTCCTTGTAAATGTTACCTGAGTCATTACACACCAGATTATTTGAAACCCCTTGTAGGAGAAGGACCAGAACTACGGTTCCATGGGCTGTACCACCTAATCAGCAAAAGTGATTTTTAATTCTAAATCCAAACAGCACTTTACAAGTTGCAGCCTTTATTGTTGTGTGAGTTACAGACAAGCTACTTAACCTCCAATAATGTACCAGGCAAATTACAAGGCTATTATCCACAAGTGCTTGATAGATAAGTCAGGGTACTAGTAGACAGAAGCATCTTCACATAACTCACAACCTAACCGCCTAAAAGTAAACAACAGCAAAACTGAAAAAGTCACCTTACTGTTTTACTGGAATCCTTTGTCCTGTTGCAGACTTGACCAAAGTTTTGTATATCCTGATGAGCTGCATAGGTGCACAATCCTGTGACTGTAGTTTTTATTGTAGTTTTTTATCATCTTATTGATGTAGTTTTTATTGCCCATGCACAGTCACACACTTGACTCACCACAAGAATTTCAAGTCATCTTGCTAAACCCCATCACTAAAAGCTGCCTGTGCTTTGCTTGAACACTTAGAGAAAACAAATTCTGCTTTTGCACAAGCCCCTGCAAGTCAGACATGAGTTAAACAGGCTACCTCCCTCAACACAACCCTGGAGTTTCTTCCACTGATAAGCACAGAGATGAGCTGGTTTTAGGCTAATTGGAATATTTTAATAGAGAAAATTATATTATAGGTTGTGAAAAGGAAACAATGATTATGTCTGCTTCACTCATAGGCTTGCTGAGATGTTTAAGAATAAGTACTCAAAACACAGATAAGTCAGTCTCTTGGGTAGACACTCTCAGGTGGTCTAGCTTCTGGCTTTCTCCTCTCTGCTGAGTAACCTCACTAACCACTTTCTTTCTAACCCCCATGGCCAATCCTCCAAACTCACCTTGTGCGTGAGGCAAACCTTGGGGTAAGGTATAGGGGTGGGGAGAAGGTGGAAGGGTGGTTGGGAGCCCCTCCTGGGGTCTCTGATTTCTGGGAGGGGAGTTATGTTCCTGTATTACCTTTAATTTGTCTATTTCTGTAAATATTTCTGTCTATAGTGTATATCTCTGCTTGTACATTGTGCTGAGCTGTAAATAGAGCTTCAGTCCTTAACTTCCAGCCGGCTGAGTTCTAGTCTGGGTCATTTTCCAAAGTGTAGGGGGGCAGGGAACTCCCAAACCATCACAAGAGATTAACAATGTACCTACCTTATGCCTAACTTTAAAGCATATTGAATCCTGCTACTCCCACTGATATTTCCAGGAAAAAATGATTTGGTCTGTCTAGCAACAAAACATACCCAAGTACTCTGGAGCCCATACACTCCACAGAGGCTCTCAGCAGTTCATACTCTCACAGGCACTAGCTGTGTACTCCTGACTCCCTTTCACAGACAGACATTCCCATCCCTCACCCCATGCCACAGAGATGCTCTGGCCAGGGTTTGCTAAAGTTTCATGGCCTTTACAACTTTCCTATTTTAGAAAGACAGAAAAATTAAGTCTTCTCTGCCTTCTCTCCCCAATCTGGCCTTGTTCATGACAACTCTTGATAGTCTCCTCATTTTGACCAGATTTCAGGTCTCAGCCTGACCTGGAACATCACATCAGGTGCTACTAGAGAAATTGCGCTATCAGTATTCAAGGAAAAGAAACCAAAGAATATTTAATGTTCCAATGCTATGCCTTAGATGACAGCTCCAAATTACAGTCCCTCCTGGAGCTCAAATCAGACAGGGGGACTCTACGTCTTCTGAAAGCATTTAACCTACAAACACAACCTGGGAGTTTTATCTGATCAGTCTCCTGATGAGACCCCATCAGGAAACTGAAGCTTAAAGAAAACTGAGACTTTTCTTGTTTGTTTGGGGTTTTGTTTGTTTTGTTTTGTTGTTGTTTGTTTTGTTAAGACAGACATTGTGTGCATCAAAATTACAAGATATCAGATTTCTTATCAAGTATGCCACACCACCATCCTTGCATGAGCTTGTTTTGAAGCTTTGTGAACCCCACATTTGGATTGTGAGGTTTTTGTTGCTGTTGTTTCTGACACACAAGAAACAGCTTTCATACAGCAAGGACACAAACATGAGTAGTGGTTTGTGGAACTGTTGCTTCAACTTCTTCCTAATCTACTTGAACAAACCTCATTTCCCCTGATTTAAGGGATTGTTACACCCTGTAGCTCTCAGACACATTAGCCTGCAAGTGGGGCTAGAGAGGATTGATAAATCACAGAAATAGATTTCAGGAGGGATAATTTACATGGACAGGGGAAGCATATTCTGTGTGTGTCCTGAGGAATACACAAAGGGAACACTTCATAAATCTTCAAAACATTTGTTTACAAATTACGTTCTAACTTCAACTGATTTTACAACTGTAAAATGAAAACTATTTATACATAACAGTGTTAACTCTTGTAAAAGCAAGACTTACTTATTCATAAATTAGAATATCCTTTCACATCACAGCACATTATTTGCAAATAAAAACAATTTCCTGCTCAGTTATTGTGTAGCAGCAGTGCCCAAAAACATTGTATGTTTATTCTCCACAGAAGTTGTGTCTACTTTAGAGCACGTGCAGTAACATAAATACTCTGGCCCCAATCTCTGCAAGATTTTCAGCTTAATTTTGGTAGCAAAATCAGTATTTTTTCCATCTTTCACTGAGTAAATTTCAGTCAGCTCTCCATGCCAGAGTTTTGTCACTTGAATGTCTTTGGATCTTTCCTCACTTCTGAGTGAAAAGCAGAAAAATTATCCAGATTTAGCAAAGTACAAACAAAGAAAAACTAAATTACTGCTTCATTGGGTGCCTATGCTAGATACTGGGCAATACACTGACAAATCTGAGATCTGAATCTTCAACATCTATACATATCACAAAATCATTCTGCTAGCACTATGGAGTGAAAAGTGGCTATAAAACACTCCCAATATCACAAAGGTAATAGTTCACAGCACAGTAGGTACTGAGTTCAGTATTAGCTACTTACTGCACAGGGGTGAACAGGCTAAAAATACCTTTTTAAGTGAAACAAGTAGTTCCAAGCCCCTTACTGCTCATAATTGATTCAGGAAACAGGAAGGAATGGGCCAAGAAACTGAGCTTACTCTGATCATAAAGATTAACCCCAGAAAAAAAAAAATTAAGGAAAGAAGCCAAAAGTAATCTTCCAGGTACTTGGTAAGAGCATCTCTTCCTCTTCAGCACAGAGGGACACTTGTCATACTCTGCAGTCTTAAACTAGGTGGAAGGATGTATTCTAACAAAACCCTCCAGGTACTAGACCTGTACACCTACTGGTGTGTTTATAAGGGATACTCTTTTATTTGGAATACAGCCCCACACAGACTTAGCCACATGCTTGTGATTAGACATTGGAACAATCCTTTTTGACCTCTGTGAAGCTGCATCATGTGTAAATTTTTCAAACCAGGCTGTAATCTGCTTGCTGGCTTGCCTGTTCTCATTCCTGTACATGTGGGAGTGGGAACTAGAAGATCTGGAAAGGACAGTTAGACTTCTCAATAGTCAAGAGGCCCACTCTGTTGTTTTCAATTGCTGTAATTACTGTAGAAACAACTTCAACAAATATGTCAGAACCACACCAACTGCCTTTCACACACCGTGAGGTTAGGAAGCCCCAGTCGTGTTCTGGAGCACCACGCACAGCTTTGCTGGAGCACTGCTGAGTCACAGGACGTGGCTGCAGCTGCACATACCCTTCTACTTCTGCCTCAAGTCAAATTAAGGCCACATTTGCCCCAGGTACCAGGTAATGCCTCAGATTAGAGCAGAAGGACTTGTTCTCCATACAGAAGACTCCTTAATACAAAATAATATGTGTGCTCATTTATAACAGGTGCTTAATCTGCGACAGCTCTTCTAGCCAGTGGAAATTCTAGAGCATTCTTTCTTTCTTGTCACTATTGTAATACTTTTAAATGTTGTTTTTCTTTCCCCCATTAAAAGGAAAATGCTTCTCAGAAGCAGCAGTGGGCTGTTAGGGCTATAAAACAAGTTTGCACAGACATGTAACACGTTGAGCCACAAGACACGACAGAGCGTGTTTTATGGGGCAATTAATACTTGCCTTGGGAGCACAGTGAGGTATGAAGCACTATCAAATACACCCTGGTATACCCAAATGCAATGTGTAAAGGTGCATTTTGCTCCTTGAAAAATAATTATGGAATTAGCTACTGATTTTTGACTTGCACCAGTTAAAGAATGGAACCTTCTCATGAAGGGCCAAGCCTAAGCCAATCCTGCATTGTAAATGCTCATAGAATAGCGACTCCTACAGCGATGAGTAACCAGTCTACACTCAGTTACCTCAGACTCTACCCTCAACCATTAAATTCAGAACAAGCTTTACATGAGGTTAAGAATTAGTTATTAACTTTGATTCAATAGTGTTAACACTTCTAAGTAATGCCTACACAAACAACCTTGATTCAGCCACAAAACCTGAAAATCAACCAAGAAAGTTAGAGAACACCAAGCCCCTTCCAAACTAGTGCAAAAGTACAATAAAACTCAGGTATTTAGATTATTATCATCCATAGAGGACTGCATATTGGTATTGCCCTGTTCTTGCTCATTGCTGCTGAATTTTGATGTCTGAGACTGTTTCTTTACAAGACAGACCAGGATGTCACACTGCAGCAGAAAAGGCAGAACCTCAACTGAAAGAGGGCTGCTCATGCTGGGCTCTATCAATATCCATTTTGCAATGAGATGCAGAAAAGTGTATCACTTGTCCACAGTAATGCAACCTTCTATAGCAGACTGAGGACTGAAACCAGGTCTGAAACACCAGTGAACTGCTTGAGCCCCTAGACCCTCTGTCTTGAGATCAAAAGCTGCATTTTTTACCAAAGAGGTCCCAGATATACTTCTGCAAAGGTCACAGGACCACTGCTCTGTGCTGTAACAAGTGAGATTGGTCAATCCAAATTCCATTTCTGCTGCCAGGACAGCCCTAGGATTGGTAGCAAAAAAGATAAGCACCATGCTTTCATAGCCTGGGACAGACGCAGATACTTGCTTTTATTCTCTTTTGGTATAGATTGGAGCCTTGTACACCAACCTCCACAGGCAACAGCAAGGTTACAAAGATAGTGCAAGCTTCCTGATATAGGTATTTGTCTCCATTAATCTGCCACCACTGCACACTAATCACAGTCACATTAAATAGATGTCAAGGAATATCAATTTATTTGATTTCTGAGGTCAAATTAAAACATAAGATGCAGGCATAACAATTCCAGTACTTTTTCATAATATGTTCACATCTGCATTCCTCCTGGATGCCATTAGCCATTTTCACACCTATTAGAGATGACACACTCTGCACTGAGGAGGTCAAAAACTTGGAGAAAACTGTCCAAGAGGCCCAGAACACTGAAAACGTTGGTGGCATTTGACATAATTTATAGCACTAAAGAGCTGGGGAACAGGAAAAGGTTGATGTAGTAATAACATTAGCAGGAACTATAACCCATGCAAGCCAGTGCTAAATAAAGTGCCAATCAATAGCTCTTTTATTAGTAGGTACAATCAATGTACAGCAGGCAGGCCTGGCCAATTAAGCTTATCGACTGCCCGAAGAGTAGCAGGAAACATTCTTTCCTCAGTTTTGTTTTCCTTTCTGCAAGTGAGAAATGAGCTCCAGTTTTATCACTGGATTCCCACCAAGGCATCTCCAGGAGTTCCTGTAGAGTGGAAATGCTGACAAAAAACAGACTTGAGCTATCTCGGTATCCTTTAAGCTAGGGTCAGCCACAAGAGTCAATACAGTCAAGGGTCACTTACAAAGTAACTTTATGCTTTTTGTAGTGACTGTATGAAGTAAAACTGTTGTTCTTCTAGATGGAAGGAAGAGAACTGGTAAAGGAAGAAACCACAATCCCTTAGCAAGGCTTAACCATTAACAGTAAGACCTCAGAAAATTAAGCCTCTTTGATTCCAATTCACATATGCGCTGATTGAACAACCTGAACTGTTCAGGAGGCTGAACAACCTCAGCCTTGGAGGGAAAAGGGCCAGAACTATAGCTGAAGTAAAAATTAAACAGTATTTCAGTCCCACATTGTAAAGTATGCTGAAAATGACAGAAGTTTTAGTATTCAACTCTAACTGTGCAGAAGTAAATAGGACATTTATGCACAACACTGTTCTTCCTCCCTGCTCAGATCCCCCCGACCCCGACCCCCCCACCCCTTCCTCTGTTATCTCTTTCAAAAGAAAAAAAGTTAGAAGACCAGATAAGATGTGGGTTTTCAGCCTGATCAAATAAACATTGTGTGGTGGTCACAAGAAAAGAAAACACATTGTAGGAACGAATGGCAAAGATTACATTTTACAAAGAATCACACTCATCAGTGTCATTTCTGAGGCCTGGGTTCTCAGCAGGCAAGTGCTGCATCCATTCCAGCAGTCATCAGCCAATACCAGCCTGCTCCTTTCAGGGTCTGATCCTCTAAATTATTCTGGCAATCTAGTGAATACAACACAGTTCACTAGGTTTTATAGATTTATATGCCTTCAGGTCTGGCACACTCAAGAGCTCTACGGGTATATGACACCTCCAGAAAGTTGTGGGGAGAGTTGCGAGAATCTTGGCATGTCTGACTGCAGGCACACAAGTGCTACGGGATGGACCAGTGTTTCACTTCTTTTCAGACAGTTCCACAGCTGTATCCCATTCAGAAAATGTTAGTAATCTGCAGAAGTCACCTTAATTGTCATCACACAATCCACTGTTAAAGCTGCAGGCAAGCACCTCCCTTATTATATTTTTGTTTGCCCTATTCTTTACGCAGAACGACAGAGGTTGGAAGCAGCCTCTGGAGATGGTCCAGTCCAGCCCCATAATGCATTTGCTTGCATACTATTTCATCTAAAAGACGAAAAAGAATAAATCAAGAAACTCTACATCCTATCTAAATGTCACAATGTTCCATCTTCCCTGCTGCAACTCAAACGAGCTCTGACTGCCCAGATCAAAGCTTCATTGGGTGTTGTGTGATCCTATGTTTAGCACCATGGCCTCTACTGAAATTCATCACAAGTTGCTTTAATTCACTAGAGAAAAATCAACCTAACAGAGTAACTGATTTATTCAGTTTTGCTTTAGTGAGACATTAAATACTGTAACTCCTGGCTCACTGTGACAAAGTTTAGACAAGGAAACAAGGTAACAAAGTGGAGGATGAAAACACGAAGCAGTCATTTCCATTTGGCTTTTTACACAACAGTTCATAGAAATTTACAGAAGACAACATATGATCTTAGCTTCGACAGCACTAATAACCCTTAAGGATTAGTATGAAGTAACCCAATTCTCATGAGTGTTTATCAGTCAACCCCTTTGGTTGAGCTTTTCAGGAGCTCAGAGGTCACAGAGCTTTCAAAAACATCCAAAAGCAAGAGGAAAATGGTTTATTCACTTCCTAGTTTCACAGACTGAGAAGCAACTCAGCTATTTTATCCAAAAGAAAGTATTGTCTAATTTTTTCCAGTTTTGTTCGGGATCAGAGAGAGCTTTGGGCATCTTTTGATTGAAGGTGGTTTGCTCATGTCCTTAAACAGGTGACAACTCAGACCTACACATTCTCTTCCAAAAATATAAAGAGAATGAATGTCCTGGGCTCACTGCTTTATGCCAAGCACAGGCTACTTCCAGGGGCAGGTATGTAATCCCTACTCAACACATTACTCCAACACAGATTCACTCCAACACCGTGCTGTGCACAACTAAATGTCACAACGGGAATCCACCCCATCATATACAAAAACTTTTGGAAAATCACAGATGTGTGGGACAGTCAGTCCCAAATTTTACTCACCTTTTAGAGTTGCTCAGTGTCTCCTGTGGCACATGCATCACCTCTCTCATGAGGGACATGCAGCAAGGTCAGTCCATGGTTTGGTTTGTCACTGCTGGTCACTCCCGTCTCTGAGGGTACTCGTTCCTCTCTAAGTGGCACTGCAATGCAAAAGGCAGCATCCTTAGTTTGGGCTGACTGTCTAACCTGAGCTAAATAACAGGTTGAAAGTTGCTATCACAGTAAAGCTTGCCATGACAAACTGGAGAACTTCTCTCCAAGTTTTTACAAAGTCAAACCCAGGTCCTGGTGTACTGCCATTCTTTCAAGACTTAGAGGGCAAGATAGTCTTAACTCAAAGCACCAAGATATTCACCCCTGGTGCTCCCCTGTAATTCTCAGGCCAGTCCGGAGCTTTCACACATTTGCCTCTGGTTTAGGTTTAAAAAGTCCAGCCTAAACCTTGAAGTCTGACTAAAGCTGCTACAGCCCAGAAGTCAACTTGGCTAACACAAGGCTCCTGACTACTGCCAAGCAAGCATGAGATGAAAATGCACTTCAGGTTTGGGGGTGGTTTTTCTGAGCTGATGAGAGGGCCCTCATATCTAACCACACCATGGCCAGAAACACCTTCTGGACTTCCATGTAGAAATCTGCCTTTTTGTCAAGAAGCAATGTTCTTCATACTCAACACGTTCTCAACTAGCATCTGCAAAGACACAGCTGGACACGTGCTACAAATCTCTATCAGTTGTTCAGAAAAACCCTTGTTGAAATACCCTCATTGTGAATTCATTTTAGACCAAAAAAACTCCCTAGAGAGAGAGATCTTCAAGAAACAAAAACTTCAGATGGAAGCACTTGTATGAGCATGGAAAGAAGGTAGAGCCTGTGAAGGAGCTCACCACTCCTCCTCCTCCTGTTTTCCTTGCTTTGTGCCTCTTCCACTGTTATGTTCCCTTCTGAACTGGGCAACAGATGGGAGCAGTTGGTTTTTAAAAGGTTTTTATTTTCTGATTTTCAATTTTTCATGTGTCGTTTGAATCTGGCACAATACCATTCTCTAGTGTAGAGGAGACATTGTGTTAAGCTTAATTATCAAAGGCTCAAACCCAGCAAGCAATCAATCATTTAGTGACACACTTATGCTTTCCCTGATTTAGAAAAAATATTTTTTTGTGGCTGTTGAAGAAAAGAAAAACTGTCAGAGACAAAACCAGAATCATTCACTTTGCAGCATATCAAAATATCAAGACTGTGGGGAGATGAGTGAAAAATGTTAATTTGTTTTTTCTGAAACTAAATCCAACTCTTTTTGGCATGTGAGCCCGGAAGTCACATAAGATGTCTTTTAGTGTAAACACAATCTTTCTGCTGAGGTTTGCTTTATAATTAAGGGTGATTTGAACAGTCACAAAACTTGTTTCCAAATAGCCTTCCTGAAGAGTCAAAATTAGTTTGTTCTTTAATTTTCTTTAGTTTTTTCTTCCCCCCACTTCCCCCCCCCACTCCCCTTTTTTTCTTTTTTTGCCGCCAGATAAATGCTCCAGCAGCTGCATTCCTGGGGAACACTGACATCCAGTGGAGAGCTGGGGTCATCCCTAGAGCCAATGCCATGGCCCCCCAGTCGGCATCTCCGGTGGGAGGAATGCCCCTGAAGTCCAAGGGCTGTGGGAGATGCCTTGAATCACAAAGAAACTCTGAGCCTCACCACGCAGTCAAGCAGCACATTCAGTAACAGTCTGAATGACTTTGAGCTGTAATACTCAATCTGCCTTCTCAATTCTCGTTAAGATGATCACATTTCTGGCTGTGTTATTTCTAGTGGTTCACCTCTGAAGCTTATATGTGGAGTATTTTCGCTTGAGGAAACGTCAAATGAAAAACTGATCAGCAAATATTTGTACTTGGTTCTGTTTTTTCAGTGACACAGGATGGCATGTCCCATGTGTTTAGACAGCACTGTATTTCAAATGATAGTGTATGGTCAACAATTAACACTGTTTTTCTTTGGAGACACAGTTCCTGTAAGGTGACCCTTGTGTTATCACCAAGTATAAAGGCATATGACATCACTAGCCAACCACAACGGTGCATTTGCAAGCCTACTCCACAAAAAGCCACTCAAATCCAAACATCAGACCAAGCTCGGCCTGCAAAGCACGTCCATAAAATCTCTGTACACATATGATTCTTTTCTTACTCCCTTGCAAAAGCACCATAGATCAACAGCTCTTTAGAGTTTTCACTTTAATACTCTGTGTCATTTAGGTACATAGCAGAGATTGCAACAGCAGATAATTCCAAGAATTACAGTGCTGGTAACATCACCTCAAAACTAAACTACGGCTTGAAGAAAGAAAAAACAGTTGTTGCAAGCTACAAACAAGAACCCTGTTTCATAAGGAAATGTTTGAGGTTTCTAAGCTGTTTTTCTCTCTGCATTGCATTCCAGTACAAAGATTCAAAACATTTCATCCTTCCATCTCACCATGACACATTCACCCCAATATAACCACAGGGCTAACCACAAGCCTGAGTTGCAAGAGACTGGATTTTTCTGAATCCCACAGAGGGAACTTGAACTGGGGACTCCCACATCCCAGGGGACATCCTTGAGGCTATTTTGGGTGAATGGCCCCAGCTTGCTCCCTCTCATCCTAGACCTGACACTCTCAGACAGACCCATTTTCACTAAAACTTAGTTTCATATTAGTATTTCCAAAGAAATCTTCTGTCAGAAGTTTCTGACCAGCTCAAATCAACTGTGTTTACCTTCTGGCCAAGAAACAAGCCACACCGTGCTCTACTCCATGATTTGTAATCCTAAACCAGTTCCAAAATGTTGCTGTACAGATCCTCCAGATTTACACTGGTAAAAATGAGATCAAATTGTGACACATGTTTCTTAGCTTGCTCTAAAACTAAATAACACTGTAGTTATATCTTCTGCATTCCACTTGGAGAAAGCACATGCTCTGAACGGGCTCCTTCAGTGCTTTCCAGTCAAGAGCAATGCTTCAGGACAGCCTAACCACTATCACATTTGCTTCAGAAAGACTTGGGCATGTACTTAAAAATAGCAGCAGGGAGTGGAGACACTTTGGAAGAATGCACCAAAAACAATGTTAAACCAAGCCTGTGCTCCAGTGCTTTCCACAGTTAAGAGACCAGAGAACATGCCAAATAACCCATCTTTTTCTTCCAAAAGGAATAGTCCCTGCTCCAAAGGCGAGTAGATGAAACTTGTTCACTCCCGGAGGTATGACAGTAACATAACAGATCTCCCAAAAGCTTATGCTATTTTAACCCATTTTTCAAAAGCCTATGTAAAGATTTTAGTGCTTCAACCAAGTGTTGCTTTCCTCTGCATTGCAAGCCAGGCTAGTTCTGTCTGCTGGAGGTAGAATATTTCCTTACTGTCTGATTTTTGATACGCAAGTTAAGTAATGAAGAAACACCTTTTTTTTTTCTTTTTTTTTCCTCTTTTCCTTTTAAAAAGAACTTAATAGGGGATGGCACTCGTTTCTGGAGCTAGTAAACTATATGGCTTCTTTTATGAGCTATACAAAAGAAACATACAAAATAATCATTATGGATTTGTATGAAATTACTGGGTTTGGAATGCAGTAAATCCCCAAACAAGCTTTAACTATAGCTTGCAAGATATAATAATCAGGTAAAACTGCAGCCTACCCTTCGGTAAGATGCAGCAGAAACCTAATATTTTATCGGAAACCTTGATTTATGTTTAATAGCTCTGCTACCTACTAAAAAAGATCTTGTATTAGCAAATGGGTACAGATCCAGTCCATTAGCTTAGGACAACTGAAAAACTCAAGGGTTTTGTGAACTAATGCAATAAAATATCATTAAACACTGTAGCATGACAAGACAGACAGAAGGTTTGAGTTGAAAGTCAGGAGAAGTGTTTGAAATGAAGTAAAATGTACAATAGATATGTTTAGGTACATCTGGCTTACATTTGCAGTAGGTCGTCAGAGGACCTTAGTGTCTGTGATGTAAATGAATAACAGAGCCCTCAACAATTTAACTGTCATCAGTATAAATGCTTTAACTGGCACAGTAAAGCAAACCTCTGGGCCTCTTTCTAAATCTCCATAAGCTCCTGGTCTGAATTATAAACTAGGGCTGCATTACCTGAAGATGAAAGCAGCCAGGTCAATTCACTTAAAACCAGAGAATTACCACTGAGAAGCTGTGATCAGCAGCAAAGGAGCATGTGCGTGTGTGCCTATGTGTGGTTGTATTTTTAATGTACAGCTTTGTAGAGACAAGAGGAACATCTGACTGCCCAGCCAGTCAGAATGCAGATTCAAAGGTCTGATGGGAAGTAAAGTCACCATTTGCTTTTCAGCTAGTCGAAGTGCTCAAGCAGTAAAACTAAGTCACCAGAATTAAACCTCTGCTAAGAGAAGGCACACAACTGCAAGGGAAGAGCGGCCTCTCTACAACCTGCTCCAAGCACACTGCTTGCAGACATTGCCCTGCCAGGCAGCACCATCATGCATACACACCAGGATGAAGTCTGGCTACACAAGCTCTGCCACTGACTTAGCTCTAATCAAATCTTTTCTCTTCCCTCATGCATTTCCTTTCCCTCATCTTCTATCAGCCTTCAAATCACCAGTTTTGGCCAGCAGTAATTATCCTTCCCATGTGCTATAGCATACATGGCACAACATTGCTGCAGGTCACAAGTCACAGCATACCTCAGAATCAAGAGCAGCCAAGTATAACTCCACTCACTTATCTTGGCCACTCATTTCAAGGCCGCTGATCCCACACAACTGTGCAAAACCCATAAAGTTAGTGCCAAGGCAGGGAAACCTTAACTAGATTTCACTTTTCACTTCTTTGAAATGCTGCAAGTGAGATACAGGAGAATGTGGCTGTGGAAGTAAAGGCTTAGAAACCAAGCTGAGAAAGATGTGAAGGCAAATTGATCACATTCACTGCCATGTGGCCAAGTTAGTGTATTGTCACCATAACTGTCTGGGCTCAAGATGAAATTTCTTCCTTTTCCTCCAACAACTGCATAGGATGTTCACTTTTATAATAAATTCCAAACAAATTAATAGATTCCAACATGCATCATCAAATTTATATTTCCTCCTCCACAGAGTCCTACCTCTGTAAGTAATCCTTAAAATTCGTCATGAAGCTTTCAAAACAATTTATGCAAACAAACATCAAGCAGAGCTATTTGTATTGGCAGCACATTTCACTTAACAACCTACAACAAGGAACAGATGGTCTGAGCTCTGGAAACAGCTACAAAGAAAACAGTAGGAGCAAATCCATCAGAAGCACTTTTTCCCCCCCAATTTTGTGAAGATTACAGACTTGTTCTTGTTTATTTCTTTGATTAGGCTGTTATTTTATGTACTCATGAATCCTTCCCTTATATTTCATCGAACAAATCCACCAGAGGCACATTCCCTAACTGTGTGTAGTTTACAGAAGCACTGCTTTATGAACTGAGCTATCTGTTCCTCACTGATCCAGTGTGCCCTAAAAGTGGCAGGAAAGGAAGCGAAACAACGCGCAAATGTTGTAGAAGGGATTGACAAATTTAAGGCAACCCTCTTAAACAATTCATAGTTCTTTTTATCCCTTTGCCCATCCCTTGGTTTCCAGTATTAAAACGAGTAAAAACAGATGATTCAGAGAGTCACATCCGTTACACATTGCCTAGCGTTATTGCTGGTCTTGTCAGATGTGATAGTCTCTCTCTTCCCCTTTTCTAAAAGGATCTTCGTCTTGTGAAGACAGATTAGAAGAGGCTCAGCTCAAGCTGGACACCATGACACAAGCAAAGGAGAAGAAGGATGAATAATACCTACAGCACAATGCACAGGGTCTGCGTTAGCCAGTAAGGAGCTTGATGGAGTGGAAGTCTGGTTTAGGCTCCTGACTCATCAGTACACAGTGTGGGAGGCAATCTAACTAGCAAACACTAGTGTTTTGAGGTAAATTGGAGCAGAATAACATGGAAATGAATGAAGAATTACCTTGATAACATTTTTTAAAGAAACTAAAATGCTTTCCCTGTATCAAAACAATAGGAAGTTTTCACAAAAAGTAAAATATACTCAACTGCAGAGACCTTTTAAAGAAACATCTATCCCTGACCACCATTAATCAAGGTTTTCTGGTTACTACCAGCATCATTAAATTCACTGTCAGGTCCATGAGTATCTGTGGTTTCTTTGAAAAAATATCATGTGAATTCAAGTGCACAACAACTCTCAGCCAGCCCTGGATTTAATTCAAATAACATTAGGAACAGCTAACACACCATACAGCTATCAGTCCACCAGCCACAAACACACCCTTCCGTCAGAGTCAAAGGCAAATTCACTCTCTAGAGTTACACAGGGGTGCATATAGACCATGACATTAAAAATAAAATAAAATAAAACAAAACAAAACCAAACAAGGAATGAAGGACTTCATAGAAAAAAGGCATCTTGAAGTGACAAAAAAAAAAAAAAAAACCAACCAAAAACAACCACCAAAAAAAAAAAAATCTTTCTGAAGGGCATTAACCTCAGTGGAGACAGGGATCAGTATGGAAAGTTTTGCCTTTGAGAACTGAAACCATGTAAATTTTTGGTGGAGTAAAATCAAGGACAAAGTAGACCAAACTGACAGTTTAATGGCACCTTTGAGCATCACAACTGAATAAACTCTGTTCCACACAACAGTATGCAATTTCTGTTTTGATACCCTTGTTAGGGGAACAGTTTCATATCAAGATGGCTGCTAAGTTGTTTTCACTGGCTGCCATGGCAAGTCATGATTGTCAGTCCTTGCATACCATACACACCTTCCACTGGACTAGTTAACAGAGCAAGGTAACTAAAATACTAGTGAAGAACAAAACCAAACACATCAGAACCACTTTCTGCCTTATGCAGCATCATAGACTCAAACTTTTCTTTTGGGGTGAAATACAACTAGATGCAGCAGCAAACATACGTTCAATGCAGCTTTTCCCTTTTCCCACTATTCATCTGGCTACAGGAAAAGAAAAGCAAACTCAAGCAAATGATAAAGCTAAACAAACAGTGCTGTTGAGAAGAAGGTGTCTATGGGAAAACAGCTCGAGAAGAATATCCAGATAAGCTTTGTTGTGCATGCATTACTTTGAGGTTTTACTTATAACTAAGAAGTAAAGAAAATGTGAAAGCTGATTTTTTTAGGGGACTTGAACTGCCTGCAGTTTAAACCACTTTGGGAGTAGGTACAACTGTGAGTCCACAATCTGACCCTGTAACATGATGCCCAAACTGAGCAAACAGTTTGAAGTTTGCTTCAGCTTTCTTCTTTTGGAGGATTATGACGAAGCATTTCATGAGATGTCACACTTTACACAGCTAATGGCACATGACAGCCAAGTGCCTTTACATTTTACATTCTGAAGTTGCAAACACTTGGCCTCTTGCACAAGCAGAGAAGTATCTAGCGGCCCTAAAAGCTTGACATTTGGGGCACCATCAAACTCTCCTTTTACTTTAGCAGGCACTGGGTGCACCCAGGAGTCTGCTAGTGGAACAAAGTTCTCTAGAAACACCTCTCAGCCAGTGGCCACAGGGACTATGGTGGGACGCCATCACTAGAGGAGGCAGAGATGCTGACTGCCAGTAGCATGGTTTCATTGAGCCTAGGTCAACAAGGCCTCTTAAGACAAGCTGATTTTGCCTTTTCCCAGTAACTGTTTTTGTAAAGTGCATGTGGAATGATACGACAAAAGACAGACAAGGATGACTTTCAAAGGTAGAAGAAGTAGTAGATGACTAATCCTTCTGGTGATCTCCCCCCAGATGTCTCTTAGGGTTTTAGGAGTCAAATAAAATTATATCATCAGGCAAAAAAATGTAGCTTCACACACTTCTGCCCAGGTTTATCCAGCACCTCCACGGGCTTGAGCTCAGCAGGGACATAGTGTTTCACAGAAGACAAGCCTTTATGGATCAGACTGCTTCCTCGGGAAGGCTGCAAGTTCTGGAGCCACTGAAAACTCTATGTATGCACACATACAATATTTTTGAAAGCAATAATCTTTCATTGTCAACCAGTGAAGTTTCTGGTTCTGGTTCTGCTCAACCTCTATTTCAGTTTGCAAAGTTGCCTGTGTACTTTTTTTACAGCAGTATAACTTCTGAGCCCCTCTAACCCAAAGAATCACCATCAGCTATATCAAGCAAGAGGTATCACAAAATTTATTAAGTACCAGGAACCAGCTTGCTGAATGCCAGCAATAACCAATGCTCTGACACTGCTGGGTTTTGCCTCAGAGACCAGAGCCAAAACTATTCTCAAGCACAGCTAAAAGAAAAAGAAACAAACAAAAAAAAAAAAATAAAAAAAGCAGATCACTTAGTATTAAGCTTCAAGTTTCCTTCTACTGAAGAAATGCTGTTTCAGCATTTGGTGGAATTACAGGAGCTGATTAGGTTAACCACTGACTGTGTTTCCTGGAGGGCAGCTGAGACTAAGCCCTGACCCAAATTATTTAATCTTGATCAGATTTGAAGCATTTAATTTTAAGATCCACATCTCTGGGTAACAAAAAAGATAATACAAACTTCAGACAAGCCTTTAAATTTGAGAGGTAGCAAGGGACTGGGCACAAACGTGGTTGCTCCCAGCCATTCAGGGCAGCAAAATAAAACCCAAACAACTCTAAGTGGAAAACTTTGCGAGGGCAGGTCTGAGGAGAGGGGACAGGATGAGGGCTGACGCCAGCTGGGCACACACTGTCTGTTTTGCAGAATGTTAGTGTCAGTCAACCCTTTCTCTTCAGGACTAATTTCTGGCTAAAAAAGAAGAGGGGCAAATGAGCTCAGGCAGGCTCAGGAATCACTCCCTGAGCATGCAAGCCCCTGTGTTCATGACTTGCATTATCCTAGCCCATGAGAGGGACCAGACCTGACTGAGGGTCCCTGCTCTATCCCACTTTATTTATACTTAGTAGAGTTTTAACATTCCCTCTTAAACTCCTACTGTAAGCTCCAGCCCAGCCTGAAGGTTATTTCCCAATTAAAGTATCATTTCAAAAATCCCAATGACTTTTGTTTGGAATATTATTCGTCAGACTGATAGAAGCCAGCCACACTGTGTTGACAATGAAGAGCTGATTATAGATTCAGATCGCATGAGGTTGGAAGGGATCCTCAAAGGTCATCTTGTCCAACTCTCCTGCAGTGAGCAGAGACACCTCCAACTAGGTCAGAGCCACACAGAGTCTGATCTTGAATGTCTCCAACTATGGGGGCTCAACCATATCCCTGGGCAGCCTGTATTTTACCACTTAATAGCCTGGAAAAGGTAAAATATTGATCAGCTTGCCTGGAGGGACCTGGAAGTGCTGGTTGACAACTGGCAGAACATGAGCCAACAGTGTGCCCAGGTGGCACAGAAGGCCAATGGTATCTTAGCTTGTACCAGGAATAACATGGTCAGAAGTACTAAGGATGTAATTCTCTCTCTGTACTCAGCACTGCTGAGGCCTCATCTCAAGCACTGTGTGCAGCTCTGGACCCATCCCTTCAGAGGAGTGTGATGAGACTGGTGAGGGGGCTGGAGGGAAAGCCTGATGAGAAGGGGCTGAAGGGGCTGGGGTTGTTTAGCCTGGAAAACACTCAGGGGGAACCTTATCACACTCTACAACTACCTGAAGTAAAGTTGTAGTCAGGTGGGGGTCAGGCTCTTCTCCCAGGCAACGTGTGACAAGATGAGAGGGTACGGCCCAAAGCTGCACCAGGGAAGATTTAGGTTGGATGTTAGGAAGCAGTTCCTCACAGAAAGGGTAATCACACACTGCAATGGACTGCCCAGGGAGGTGTTTATGGAAAGACTGATGCGGCACTTAATGGCATGGTCTGGTCGATGTGGTGGTGTCAGGTCATAGGCTGGACTTGATGATGTCAGAGGTCTATTCAAGCCTCAATGATTCTGTGATTCTGTAATGGCATCTGGAGATGAAAACACTTCAACCTTTGCACTGGTCAGGCCACACCTTGAGTACTGTGTCCAGTTCTGGGCCCCTCAATTTAGGAAGGGCATTGAGGTACTTGAACGTGTCCAGAGAAGGGCAACGAGGCTGGTGAGAGGCCTGGAGCACAAGCCCTATGAGGAGAGGCTGAGGGAGCTGGGACTGTTTAGCCTGGAGAAGAGGAGGCTCAGGGGGGACCTTATTGCTGTCTACAACTACCTGAAGGGTGGTTGTGGCCAGGAGGAGGTTACCTTCTTCTCTCAGGCAACCAGTGACAGAACTAGAGGACACAGTCTCAAGCTGCGCCAGGGCAAGTTTAGGCTGGAGGTGAGGAGGAAGTTCTTCACTGAGAGAGTCATTGGCTACTGGAATGGGCTGCCCAGGGAGGTGGTGGAGTCAGCGTCCCTGGAGGCGTTCAAGGCACGTTTGGACATGGCACTTGGTGCCATGGTCTAATCTTGAGGGCTGTGGTGATGGGTTGGACTTGATGATCTCTGAGGTCTCTTCCAACCCTTGCGATACTGTGATACTGTGAAAAGAATATTTAAATGGCACTCTTGCACACTTCACATACCGCTCCCAAACTGCATGGCACAGCAGTGTGCAAGACTATGGACTGCATCACATAAAGAGTTCTGTGAGTCACTAGCAGATGCGTAACTGTGTTAGCAGGACACCCCATGCAGTTCATTAGCCCATGGCAGGAGCATTTATTACATCAGGCCAAAGGGCCCTACACCTTGGATGTAACCACAGGGTTATATTCACAGTATCACAGCATCACCAAGGTTGGAAGAGACCTCAAAGATCATCAAGTCCAACCTGTTGCCACAGACCTCAAGACTAGACCATGACACCAAGTGCCACGTCCGAATCCACCTTCAACACCTCCAGGGACAGTGACTCCACCATCTCCCTGGGCTGCCCATTCCAGTAGCCAATGACTCTCTCAGTGAAGAACTTTCTCCTCACCTCGAGCCTAAACTTCCCCTGATACAGCTTGAGACTGTGTCCTCTTGTTCTGGTGCTGGTTGTCTCAGAGAAGAAAGCAACCTCCTCCTGGCTACAACCACCCTTGAGGTAGTTGCAGACAGCCATAAGGTCTCCCCTGAGCCTCCTCTTCTCCAGGCTAAACAATCCCAGCTCCCTCAGCCTCTCTTCATAAGGCTTGTGCTCAAGGCCTCTCACCAGCCTCATTGCCCTTCTCTGGACATGATTTCACATATCTTCATCTACACAACACTGTGCCACATACCTTAAAAACTGAATCACTTCATTTATCTCTGGACTCAGTTCAGCACAGGACAACTTAACCCAGATACAACTTAAGTCAGATATTTTACTGCCAACCATACACAAGAGAAGTCCAGTTAAACTGTAACACTGAGGACCAGTAGTGTAGGGAAAAAAGGATGCTACATCATGTCTCCAGTGACCCTTAAATGTGTTTTCTCCCCTGCTCCCAGACAGAAAGGTAACATTTATCTGGTTGTAGTCAGTGAAGGGTGAGATGGTTCACCTGGGCAGTACCATCTCATCCCAGATGAATGGCAAAGCACCCCAAAACTGCAATCCCATGCACAGCCCTGCCCCATCTCCAGTGCAATTGCAGCCTTTAATTACATCCAGTGCAACACACCACAAATCCTGAATACACTAAACCTATTCCAGTAAGGGACAGTAATTTTCAGTCTTCCCTTCACAGCCTATAGTCTCAGCAGAGCAATTCTGAAAAAAGTATGTCCTGCTGAAGCAGCCAAGCCCTCTCCCACACACTCCTGACCTACAGATATGCTTAATATGTTAATTTTTGTTTTGGTTTCAGAACAAAACCTGCCTTTTAAAGAAAATTTTAACAGATTCTAAACCAGAAACACAGCACTCCCCTGAGGCATTAAAAAATGCAAACTGAAGACTTCCCATGTGTCAAGGTTATTACTTATTTCCTTCTAAAAACAGAAGAAGTGTTGCAACAGTTGTAATGCTCCAGTTCACTAGGCCAAGATGATGTTTTCTTTCTACACACTCATTAACCATAGCGTGGAACTCAGTAACTGTTCTAATTTCCTACCTTAAATGTTTTTCTTCCCCCCAGTTTTCATTTTATGCTTTACATTTACATAGGACTACACTTCGCCACTTACCTTGAGAGTCTAGGTGCTGTCAAACACAATAAAAAGAAAGGAAAAGTGTCTGGAATCACAGAAGCTTTAGTGTTGAAAATTGTAATTTAATTTCTAGAAATGAATTTAAGCACTCAAAGCTTTCTTTGTCAGCCACAGATGAGAAATTGATAGGCTTTGAAGGCAAGCAAATGTTTTTTCAGTCAAATCTCTCAAGTAAATATTTATGTTAGATATAATAAGATATGCTATTTCACACCACTAATTAAATACCAGCTAGTTATTAAATCTGGTGAAATATTATGAAGCTCTCAGGTACTGTTGCCCACAATAGGTGCACTGTAATTAGGCTGGCTTAGCTCCAGAAGGGCTCCTGAGCCTAAACCTTAAACCCAGAGCATCGAGTCAAGCTGCTGCTGTGACCTCAGGAGTCCTCAGTACCAAACCTGGCTCAAGGACAGATGAGCTCTGTGATAAAGGGAAGAATCACCCAATCCTGCCATGCTTCTGTTGCTTTTGTGAGATGCTTCTGTCTTCAGGGAAGAACAACTTTTCTTCTCTAGACCACAACAACATGGGGTCTGTGGAAGGAGAAAGAGGGCCCTAGCCTGGGAAAAGAACAGGACAGGACTCTCCATGCTCTGGGTGGCCCAGCAGTCTCCCTGTCTGGAACATGCTGTATTACATGTGTCCCTTCTCTGAAGAGACATCATCTCTGTGCTCTCACACAGAGCCCCAGCTCATTCTTTAAAGATGGATCCCACTGGATTTGATGTCTAAGAATAAAGATCCCAGTATTTGCAAGCCTGAGGCATAAAAGGGATGAAAACTGCATTGTTCAAAGTCAACCTGGACTCAGCCATGTCAAAGTCATGTCAGTAGTGCAGATACACCAGCATAAACCTCCATGAGCAAACTGCCTGCTCAGCAGGGGCATGAGCAGAAGAGGCTTCCCCTCTCCAGCGCCACCTCCACCTGCCCCTGACACTGCAGGAGGCGATAATAGCAAAAGCAGATGTAAATCATAGAATGGTAAGGTTGGAAGTGACCTCAGAGATCATCTAGTTTGTGCTGGTTTGAGGCTAATTAGAATAGGAGGAGGAAGTTCTTTACAGTAAGGGTGGTGAGGCACTGGAACAGGTTGCCCAGGGAGGTTGTGGATGCTCCCTCCCTGGATGTGTTCAAGGCCAGATTGGATGAGGCCTTGAGTAACCTGTACTAGTGGGAGGTGTCCCTGCCTATGGCAGGGGGTTGGAACTAGATGATCCTTGAGGTCCCTTCCAACCTTACCATTCTATGATTCTATGATAATATTTTAATAGAGAAAATTACACTATAGGCTGTGAAAGGAAAACATCATGATGTCTACTTCACTCATACGCTTGCTGGAGAATTGTTTGGGAACACTAACCAAAACAATAGATAAGTCAGTCTCTCTCTGTCGCCTGCTGGAACAGCAGCTGCTGGGGCAATCTAGCAGCTTCTGGTTCTGGCTCCTCTGCTGATTAATCTTCACTAACCACTTTTCTCCTAACCCTCCTGGCTGATCCTCCTAATTTACCTTGCGTGTAAGGCAAACCTTGGGGTAAGGTACAGGGGTGGGGAGAAGGTGGAAGGGTGGTTGGGAGCCCCTCCTGGGGTCTCTGATTTCTGGGAGGGGAGTTGTGTTTCTGTATTACCTTTTACTTGTATATTTCTGTAAATATTCTGTATATAGTGTAAATATCTGCTGTACATTGTGCAAAGCTGTAAATAGAGCTTCGTCTTTTAACTTCCAGCCGACTGAGTTCTAGTCTGGGTCATTTTACAAAGTGTGAGGGGGCGGGGAACTCCCAAACCTTCACATAGTTCCAACCCCCTGCCATAGGCAGGGACACCTCCCACTACTACAGGTTACTCAAGGCCTTGTCCAACCTGGCCTTGAACACATCCAGGGAGGGAGCAGACACAACCTTCCTGGGCAACCTGTGCCAGTGTCTCACCACCCTCACTGGAAAGAGCTTCCTCCTAACATCCAGTCTAAGTGCTAAATGCTGCTTTTTTCCCTTTAAACATCTTGTTTGGGTAATTGCACAAATCAGAAGGCAGCTTCAAAGCTTGCCAAAGAGTGGGATAACGACGCATCATGGGTGAAAAGGCCTTTTATTTCTCCTTTTCCTCTAATAACCACTGACGATGGACCATTATCCTTCCATGCTGCCCTGCCTTGTTGTGCCTTAATGCATGTATTTATCAAGCTCACTTACAAATATGGCACAGTGGATATCTAACAAGGCAAGATCATTAATTTTGAAAGTCCTGCTTTCTCTCTTATTACTGCAATATTTTTTCCTGCAGTCTTGCTGCGCAGTGGGATTCCTTTACTGCACTCAGAGCTGCCCCACTGACTGTCGTTACAACACTCTTGTTATGCCATGTTGTGAAGGCTGTTTTGGGTAGGGCACTCCTGCAGCAGTCCAGAAAGTCAGACAGGAAAGGGAAAGAAGGTTTGGCTGCAGCAGCTGAAGGAGGAGAAGGTTGAAGGAAGCACATTTGGGTTATCATCCATAACCCTAGCACAATGCAAATACTCAGGCTGCTGAATGAACTGAGGAACATCTCCTAACTGGTGTGCTGGGATCCAGATGGTCAGCAAACCCGGAGGCACACAGAAGTCAACAGGAATCAGTCACCACATAGCAACAACTCAGCCCAGGCTTGTAGTTTGGTGCCCATGGCAACCCCACAGAACTCAAAGTTAATACTATGTGCTCAAAACCAGAACCAAAACTTTCAAATGCAATTTAATCAGGCAGGATGACTCTCAAGGACATTCCTCTGTCCTTCCCAAATTGGAGGGTACTTAGCAGCCTTGCTGCTGCTCCTGATGGATAGGAGCACAACATCCCACCAGAAAGTAATGGTGCAGTGTACAGTTACCCAGACAAGTTACTTAAACAACAGTTTCTCAGATTATCTCCTCTCACTCCTGGAATGTCATCAAGTCAAGAGAACTTTTTTGCAAGATCACATAGATTACAAAGCACCAAAGTGCAAATTTGAGCACATGCTTATAACTGGCAGACCAGCACAGTATTTTCTTCTGTTCATCAGGATAATAAAACAGTGGGTAAAGCTCTGCAAACACAAAATTAAGCTAGAGTAGTACTATTCCTAGCAAGAGGCTAGGAATAGTACTACATTTCACTATCTATCAATAAGGAAGCACACACTTTTGAAAGAAAGAATGCGTTCATAGTATGCTAAATACAGTAAGTATTAATTAAATCATTATTAGCAATCAAAAACTAATTTCTTTGTGTCATTTCCTGATATCTTAACTAATGGCATATTTGCAATACTATTATAACGAGTTACAGTTCGAGCAACAGAGCTGCTTGCAATAATTCTGAAACATGTACACTTTCATATGAATATATCATGCCTAACTAATGAGATTGCTCATTTCATAACTTCAGTTCCATTTTTATTATTTCATAAAACTGGAAGTCCTTATCCATTTTATGAAAAACACCAAACCTTTGTGAAATTCATTAAATAAGCATAAAAAATTCATTAAACAAGTGAATTGCATTCATGGCTGCTTTGATGCAAATGCCCTTTAAGCAATGTAAAACTCCATATTGATTTAACCTTTCATGTTCTGATATTTCCATGTGGAAATATATATATATATATATATATAAAATAAAAATAAAAATCTTTATTCAAGGAATGAAATTAAGTGCTGATCCCTTGATCTCCAGCCAGGGTGAGGTAGATTGGTCAATTCAAATAGCCTCTGCTGATCAGCAAACAGCTGAGTTTGTATTAAAACAGACCACAAGTTATTTCTGCACATCTTTGCTGGAAAATGAATACATGTATCACACCTTGGGCCAAATCAATATGATGCCCAAAGTTTTCTCTGAAGTGGAAAGTCAACCAAATACTGGCCAAGTCCTGTGGGACTAGTCATAACAAGGTAATACTCATTAAGTGAAATGTAGAACAGCTTTTCCCAAGTACGTGGTAAGGTTGAGCTGCTCCTTCCCACTGCAAGTCGCTGCAAACAGAACAGCCAACAGGCCAGGGTCTACCTGAACCTACTACTATGTACCACCTCTGTCAGGAAGCTACCACAGGATCAATTCGGGTTTCTTGGAGTCACTCTGCCACCCTTCAGCAGTTGCAATATTCACTTCCCTCATTTCCTACCCTCAAACTCCACCAAAACCACAGTCCTCTCCCAGTACTTCTGGCAGTGTGAGGAGTTAAAGAAATCCCTAATCCTAGTCCAACAGAGTCATTCTCTTTGTGTTTCCAATGCAATCTACTAGAGAGCTGATAACAAGAAAAAGATGAATCCACAATAGATGTGCATCTGATTATACCTAAAATTGCCATGGAATAAAGTACTTGTACTCCTCTAGACTTCCAAAAAGACCTCTTGATGAGACTTATAATAGCCTAACTGCAGCAAGCCAGGAAAAACACCCACTGTACCCCAAAAGAACCATGCCCACAGGTGAGGTTGATGCTGGATGTCAGTGATGTAAGGCCCCAACTACTCATACCACCACAAATGAATGGCACCAGTGCAGCAAGCCTGCCACACTGAGCTTTAGCACAGCCCAGGAAAGTCAATGACTGTAGTGGGGCTCCGAGACCCTCACCATTGAGCCAGGCCTGAGGCATGATGGTGCAAGACAAGCAGACCTTGGTGTCACCTCTTGGTTTACTCCTACATACTGCCGTGTCCTTTTTTCTGCTGTGCTTCATGTCTAGTAGTTTCAACTACAAAAATGTAATCAAGTGCATACACAGAGTGACATACCAGCCTTGTAGCTTTCCAAGGTCCACATCTCCATGATGCCATTCCTGAACCACCTCTTCTACAGCACTTCTATGCTTCATTTTCCTTCCCAGGTGCCTCTCCTGCACTTTCCCTCAGCCCATTCGGCTCCAGCAAACTCAGCCAGAAACAACTCTATTTCCATTTACATTATAAACAATAATTTTTATGCACCAAAACAGATCTCTAATCCTCATATTTCCCTCCAAAATACACGCAGACATCCGTATTCTCAGTAAGCCCTGCCAAGTAAAACAAATCAAGTTTCTAAGCCAAGCTTTCAGCAGTTAAAAATAAGTCCAAAAGCATTAAAATAAATTTCAAAAGAAAAATTACAGGCAACATATTTTAAGTAGCATAATTTTTAAAACTCTCCCCCATTTTTACCCAATGCCCTAAAAGACACTGCTTCAAAAGGAAAGATATTGGCACTTTTTCTTCCCCAGGGAAAAAGAGAAGAAATTACATTGAAAATGAGCTCTAGAATAAAGGAGGTGCATAAGAACAGCATAAGGCAGCACAGTGGAAGGCTGCTTTCAATTCTATCATCAGAACAGTGAAAAAAAAAAAAAGACAAATAAAACCACCATTTCCCATCTTCATGCCTCCTGATTCCCTTACACTCACCACTTCTCAGCTCACTGAAAACTGCTTACACCCTCTCCCCCAGGAAAGGCAGCTGTGATTGAACAACCCAAAAGTAGCACCTGAAGCCATTTAACCTAATCATTATTAGTTGTTAGTTTAGACCTCCCTTGACATTGTTGGCCAACAACAAGGCCCCCAGGTACTCTGTAGATCCTTAGGCATCAACAGTCTTAGGAGGGCACATTTCTACCTACAGCAAGATTTAAAACTGGCTTTGTAATAATTAAAAAAAAACAAAAAACGAGGGTGGGGGTGTGAAAACCTTGGGAGCTTTTTCTACAATTACTAATTTAACAGGCAAACTATGTTTTATTGATAATTCAACAGTATATTTGCCTTCCATGCACACTGCTGCTGATGCTTAGTATAAGATGTGCAAGAAGAGATAATCTTGTGCCCAAGGCTTTTTCAGGATAACACTCAACACAAGTTTGCATCCAAGAGAGATTCAGTAGAGCAAGGGCTGCTCCTCACCTGCCTGAATCAGTAAGGGAGTTGCATGTTTCTGCTATCAGTCTCCTGCTCAGGCAGCCCAAAATCACACACGTCCATCCTGCAGGCATATTCAGAAATCAGATTTTGCTTTAAGGAAATCCTTAGGGTGACAGCATTGTGTGGCTCTTCAAACAAATCATAGAATGGCAGGGGTCAGAAGCAACCTCTGAGGATCAAATTCAACATCCCTGCCAAAGAAATATCACTTAGGGCAGACCACACAGAAACACAGCCAGATGGGTGGTGAAAGTCTCCAGAGAAGGAGACTCCACAACCTCTCTGGACAGCCTGTTCCAGTGCTCTATCAATCTTACAGTAAAGTTTTTCCTCATGTTGACATGGAACTTGCTGTGTTCCAAGTTGGATTCTTTGCCCCTTGTCCTATCACAGGACACATGCACTGAAAACGGAGGTATAGACTCCAGCAAGCTTGCATCACAAATCCAGCGCCTTCAGCTGGAGCAGTATTACTTAACAGAGATATAACATTACTTCTGTATATTTTGAGGAAAAATATTATCTTTAAATTCTGCAGGTGAATGAGCAGATCTGGAGTGCCTTGAGGTCAGTGGGATGATTGCAACTTAAAGTCTGACCTGGGAATTTCCAAGACCCCTGACTCGTGTCATTGCCGTGCTGACATGTCACACCTCGATCAAACAGATGTCACAGATGCCAGTCCCATGCACACAACTGCACTCGCTTTGGCTCTCCTCCTATCCCAAGTGCTCACTGCCAGCTCAGCTGTCGTGGGGAAGTTATTGCAGCTGCAAACAACCAGGGTGCTGTTAATCTGCAAACACGGCTTTCTGCAGCCTTTTCCTTGCATTCCAATCAGTTTCACTTGAGGGGAAAAAAAAAAATCCGTTTGTTTTAGCTAGGCTAACTAGTCAGTGATGTGTTTGGCTGGAAACATGTTATGTTTTGCTACTTTATCATGTTGCTATTTCCATGTTCAAAGGCTAGTTAAATTATTTACGCTACACTTCATATATTGTGTACAACACTTGCCTTGACACAAACAGCAACAACTGCAAAGCCAGCTTCCTTGAGCCAGTGCTTCAGAGTAACACTCTGCTTTGTGAGGAATGACCTCAGCTCTCATTCTGCCCCAAAATCAAGAGCCACAGGGACGTGAATGGGTTTCAGAGCTTCCAAAAGCAATGCTGACTTCATTTTGAAGGACATTACAAAATAAAGAGTATGAAAGGAATAAACTGAGCATTAGTTCAGTGCAAGAGCCTACATCTAAAATTCACTGTGAATGATAAATCGCTTTCAGCCAATAACACCCAACACTATTTTAAAATGTATATTATTGAACATGTACTTCAAGAGGCTCTGTGAATATTTTATTACACCATCCCAATCATTTACACTGTGTCATATATCTCATTGTAGCTGCACTCCATTTTAAAGTACAGTTTGATCCTCCCTGTCTTTTTATTTATATATCCACAACTCAGTTGAATCACCATTTATTTGCTCATCAGCAACTAGGCTGGGCATAAAAAGCTCCAAAAACTCTGCAAGTACTGTGGCCAGGAAAAAAAACAAACCTCCTCAGGTATCTGAGAGGCCTGAGCTCACACTCAAGTGACTCTGTATGTTAGGGAAGCCCTTGATGCCATGGAGCTTGTAACTAAGGATAAGCAGATTGAGTGCCTATGGGCAAACCAGTAAGACTGACATACTGGTTGGAGTCTGTTACAGACCACCCAACCAGGAAGATGAGGTGGATGTGTTGTTCTATAAACAACTGCAAGCTGTTTCAAGACTGCCAGCCCTTGTTCCTGTAGGTGACTTTAACCTGACAGATACCTGCTGGGAACTCAACACAGCAGAGAGGTGGCAGTCTAGAAGGTTTCTAGAGAGTATAGATGATAGCTTCCTGACACAGCTGGTGTGCCAGACTACCAGGGGTGAGGCTCTGCTCGACCTGCTGTTTACGAATATAGAAGGGCTGGTGGGAGATCTGGTGGTTGGAGGCTGTCTGAGGTTCAGTGACCACAAACTAATAAAGTTTTCAACATGCAGTGAAGCTAGGAGGGCCATCAATGAAACACCCACACTGGACTTCTGGAGGGCAGACTTTGGCTGATTCAAAGAACTAACTCAGAGGGTACCTGGGGAAAAAGCCCAAAAGGGTCCAGGAAGGTTGGACGTACTTCAAGAAAGAAATCATGAAGGTACAGGAACAGGCTGTGCCAATGTGCTGAAAGCAGAGCCATCAGGAAAGACAACCAGCCTGGATGGGGGAGGAACTTGTGAAGGAACTAAAGGAAAAATAGAGGGCATATCACCTTTGGAAAGAGGGGGTGGTAACTCAGGAAAAAACTAAGGATGCTGCTGGGTCATGTAGGAAGAAAATTAGAGAGGCATAAGCCCAGTTAGAACTTAGACTGGCCACTGCTGCGAATATTAACAAGAGGTGTTTCTGTAAATATATTAATGACAAAAAGAAGGACAAGGATAACCTCCACTCTTTATTGGACAAGGGGGGGAATGCAGTGACTAGAGATGAAGTTGTCCTCAGGACAGCTGGCCTCCTGAGCTGGTAGGTGGGGCCAGGGCCTCCCTACAATCCAGGAGGAAGTAGTTAGAGACTTGCTGAGCCACTTGGATCCTCACAAGTCTATAGGACCGGATGAGATACATCCTAGGGTGATGAGAGAGCTGGCAGATCAGCTGGCCAAGCTACTCTCTGTAATTTATCAACAGTAATGGCTCACTGGAGAGGTCCCTGAAACTGGAATCTGGCCAGTGTGATGCCTATCCACAAGAAGGGCTGGAAGGAGGACCCAGGAAATTACAGGCCTGTCACCCTGACCTCAGTGCCATGCAAGATAATGGAGCAGATCATCCTGAGTGCAATCACACCTACAGGATGGCCAGGGGATCAGACCCAGCCAGCACGGATTCAGGAGAGGCAGGTCCAGCTTGACCAACCTGATCTCTTTTTATGACCAGGTGACCTGCCTAGTGGATGCGGGGAAGGCTGTGGATGTAGTCTGCCTGGACTTCAGCAAGGCTTTTGTCACTGTCTGCCATAGCAAATTCCTGGCCAAGCTGGCAGACGACGGCTAGGACAGAGGCACTCTCTGCTGGGTTAAGAACTGTCTGGAGGGCCAGACCGACAGAGTGGTGGTGAATGGTGTCACATCCAGTTGGCAGCCAGTCACTAGTGGTGTGCCCCAGGGATCAGTGCTGGGCACAGGCCTGTTTAATATCTCCACTGATGATCTGGATGAGGGGATTGAGTCCAGCATTAGCAGGTTTGCAGACAACACCAAGTTGGGAGCATCTGTTGATCTGTTAGGGCAGAAGGACTCTGCAGAGGGACCTGGACAGACTGGATAAATGGTCACAGTCCAACACCGTGACTTTTAACAAGTCCAAGCACCAGGTTCTGCACCTTGGCCACAACAACCCCATGCACCACTACAGGCTGGGGACAGAGTGGCTGGAGAGCAAGCAGGCTGAGAGGGACCTGGGGGCTGGGGGTACTGGGCGACAGGCAACTGAACATGAGCCAGCAGTGTGCCCGAGTGGCCAAGAAGGCAAATGGTATCCTGGCCTGCATCAGGAATAGTGTGGCCAGCAGGACCAGGGAAGTCATTCTGCCCCTGTACACAGCACTGGTTAGACCGCACCTTGAGTACTGCGTCCAGTTCTGGACCCCTCAATTTAAGAAAGATGTTGAGGTACTTGAATATGTCCAGAGAAGGGCAACAGGGCTGATGAGGGGGTTGGAGCACAGTCCTATGAGGAGCAGCTGAGGGAGCTGGGGTTGTTTAGCCTGGAGAAGAGGAGGCTCAGGGGAGGTCTCATTGCTGGCTACGACTACCTTTAAAAGGACGCTGTAGCCAGGCAGCGGTTGGTCTCTTCTCCCTCACACCCAGTGACAGAATAAGAGGACACAGTCTTAAACTGCACCAGGGTAGGTTTAAGCTGGACATTAGGGAGAAATTCTTCATGGAAAGAGTGATTGACAATTGGAATAGGCTCCCCAGGGAGGTGGTGGAGTCACCATCCCTGAAGGTGTTTAAAAGGAGGTTGGATGAGGCACTTAGTGCCATGGTTTAGATAATTAGAAGAGTTAGGCGATAGGTTGGACTTGATGATCCTAGAAGTCTTTTCCAACCTGGTTAATTCTGTGATTCTGTGATGTCTCACTTAAGGGAGCACAAACACCTCCAATCTTAATGTTTTGCAGTTGTCACTCAGCAGCAATGTGGGAGGGCAGGGTTGTAGCAGGGCTGCCTTCTACAGCTCTGCTGCTTCAACAGCTTAGAACCTGGTTTTCCAAGATCCGCTACGGACAATCTAATGAACAGCAAGTCCTTGCTGTTGCTTTTCCCTTGCCAAGCAGCACCAAGCATCCCTGCAAACTGGAGGATGTTTTTTCAGTGCCACCATATTTTCTGCTGTACTTCAGCAGGCTCTGGCATTTCCCCACAAAAGCCAGGGCACTAAGCTCAGCACAAACACCAGTGCTTCCTCTCCACAGTGGATGCAATGTTGCTTGTCTGGGATGAGAGTGGAGATTAGCAGGGTGCTGTACGGACATGCACTGCAACACAGTTGTTGCCTAAGGAGTTCCCAGCTTCATTTCCTTTCTCTGTATTTTAGTATATTGAAAACAGTTACTTGTAAATAAAGCAGAACAGGGGTCAAAGGCTGTGGAAGGAGATGATAAACAAACCAAATATGTCTCCACTTTCCATACTGATCAGTAATCCCAGGTGCTGCCATGTGCCTTACTGTGTATTATTAAAATGCAGTTAAGAGGCATTTTACCAAAGCAGGTCAGGGCCGGAGTGCTCCCTCCAGTTCAAGCCTTGATATTGCACCGGTCTTCAGAATTGAGTCACAGATATCAAGAAACATTACAAGCCAGATTAATATTTTATAGCCTTCACATAAAGTGTAGTCTGAAACTACCAGCATGGTGCTCTGAACGGAAGCATTTGCAGCAGCTAAAATAATTTGCACTAATAAGCTACTGACCCATGCAGTCCTTAATGATCGTTTAGCTCGCGCAATACTATTGAACTGCTTGGAGTTGTGGCTTTTTCCAACAGAAAACTCCTACATCACATTAAGGACACAAGCAATAGTCTGACCATACGGCTCAGTTTTGTTGCATGTAAATTTGTTCCAATTATATAAACTAAATTAAAAAAAGAAGGTATTTAAAACAAAGGGGTTATAACAGAGCCACAAATACACAAACAAACATCACAGAAATTCCTAATTCTATTTCTTGCCTTGTTTGCCTATTGAAGTGCCATATGTTGCTGCAAGTGCTATGAAAATATCATAAGATCATAATTATAAGGTTTGTTGAATTATAGAGTAAAGAAGCCACTTATTTACATTTAAATATGAACAGTGGTAATTGAAATGTCACATGTTTCTCTATTCTTGACTCCAGAAAAATATTTATCTACCAACAGCTTGATGTGCTTTCAGCAACAGCTTGGATTCATGAAAGAGACTGTTACTCATATCACTCACTGCTTTTATTTATTTCTCCCTTCTGGTTTAAGAACTCAAATGGGGGCTTCTGAAGTGCTCAGGCACTGATGTAATGATGAAGACATTGCAATGCAAACAGGATTGTTACTGAGTTGATGTGCAATAACTCTTTTACTTGTCAATATGGGAAACCCTGCAACAGCTTTAGGAAATCAATTTTAAATTGACCTCGTTGAACTGACGCAAAACCCAACTGCAGATGTATTTAAACTGATTAGCTCTTGTTAAAGTTCGATAACAAGTAAAGCCAGGTCAGCCTGACGCTGAGTACACACAGAGAGGGTTTACAAGAGCTTGGAATTAAAATTGCATTAGCTGAACCAGGATCTCTTTAAGGGTAAAAAACAAAAAGCACCCAAAGACAGATCCAGTGAAAGCACCGCAGTCCTCGATAGATTGTGTTGTGCAAAACCGGTGTACGAATGAAACTGGAAGCTTGACCCTCCTTACACTACCAGCATCAGTAGAAAGTCTCCAAGAGGTTCAATTCCACTACGTAGGGAAAAAAAAAATTAATTTAAAAATAATTTAAAAAAAAAAAAAAAATCAAAAACTCAAACCAGAGGAAAGTAGTTTGCTGTGAGCAGTGCAATGCTCCTTTCCACACAGAGAGCAATGAGTGGTTGGTGCCAGAAAGGCAGAAGCCAGTCTCCCTGCACACTTCCTTCTTACAGATTTACCATCACTTATGCTGAGGAAGGCTCTCTAAAAACATCTCTCAACCAGCAAAACTTAAGCCTGAGTCTTCTCCAAGGAAGTTTAATGTCTCTTTGCAGGAAGCTGGAAACCTTTCTCCCCCTGAGGGATGCCCCAAATCCAGTGTTTGTGGCCACCACAGAGAGCAGAGAGAAGCTTGCAGAACTAGAGAGTAGCATCAAATAAAAACAGATCCCAGCTTTTATTTCCTTGGTCTAAAATAAAAATCATAATCTATTTTGCATAATCTTGAAACCCAGAAATTTTGCAAGTGATTTTTGCTGTCAAGTATTTTTCTTGTTTGTTAGATACTGATTCTCAGCATGCAAGGACTGAAGTTTGGGCCTTCCTCCAAGAAGACTATTCCACTGTACTGCATGAAAGCCTAGGGTATATTACTAGCTCTGTTCAACAGCCACAAACTCCCCTGCCAAGTTAATGGCAAAGCTTTCAGTTAACAGAAGCAGTTTTAAGCTAATACTAAACCAATGAATGTCAGTCACATGCTCTGCTTCCCTCTACCTTTCCCAAAACATTCTCTGTTTTCTAGTTTAATAATTAAGTGTAGCAGGGCCCTTTTTGAAGACCAAAAAGAAAATAGGCTGACTAGATTTTTGTGAGAAGAGGTCACACTCAGGAGAGGAGAAAGAAAATTGTTTGGGAGCAGTTGCAACTTGTATTGACCATGAACAGAACTCCTCAAAACCATCACATCAAAGAATAACAGTTGGGTCTCTGCTGAGCTGTGTCAACCATTTTGGGGGAGAGTACAGACTCCATGGTGGCAAGAATGGTCAATACTCAAGAACAAGAACAGCATCTCCAAACCAACAGATCAGTAAACAGCATAATGAAATGTGACAGCAACTTCATTTGTAAAATAGACACTAAAGCTATCAGCGCAAAAGTGCTAATATCAAGGGCAACATTTGCATAATTGCATAATGTGCAACAAACATCGACTTTAAGGCTCTGGTTTTAAACTGACCCAACAACAGCTCTCACTGGTGCAAACCACAGTGGGCTCTGCACTGGCATGCCCTCAGCTACTCACCACACTGGATCACATACAGTGATCCAACACTTCACTGTAACACTGGGCATCACTGACCAAACCTGGCTATGAAGGATGCTGGACTTCAAATTTTCTGCATTTCTTTGATGTCAAAGGTCTGCCAGATAACCCTCACTGTTACCCCCCATTCTCTAAGGTCCACTTACACAACTGATTCATCACTATGCCACACAGGTTAGACTGGAAGGACAAATAAGAAGCAAACTAACAGCACAAAACGAGTACAAGATCAGACTAAACCGACTGCTACCTTACACCAAATGAACACCAGACCATCTTCTGTCACAGTAAGGACAGTTTCACCACACCAGTTTGAACCATTCCCTGTGGGCGTTCACTATGTCTACAGACACATGGTTGTACCAGTTTTGAATGCTGCTCCTACAGCTATTACATCTTTCAACACTAGAGAGACTGCCTATAGTCTGTATGTGGAATTTAGTCATTCATAGGGGATTTAATCTAATATGTTTTGAAATAAAACAATATTCATATCATAGTACATATTCAACTTCATTTGCTATTGCCCAGGGCTTATTTGGCATATGTGACCAAGTAAAAGGCATAAAAGTGACAGAAGGCAACCACTGCAGTCATGATGTTACTCAGACCCAAACTGGAGAGCCTCCTCCTACAGACAGAGCCATGCATACTCCTCTGCACACAGCAAAAGCTTTTGCGAGCAAAAGCCACCTGGCCAGGGCTGTGGGGGCAAATTTACTGAGGTTCACATGCAGCTGCAATGCCAAGAGTCCCTGGAAAGCCCAACCTGCCCAGCCCCTCCCCAGCACAGCACACAAGGGAGGCAATTGCTGTTTCCACAGAGAAACATGTTAGGCTATAAGCAGTGGAAGCAGGTTAGATAAATATTAAGGCTCAGCAGAAGAGTATGGGTAAAACAATCCATGAGCAGAATTTTCACGGAGTACTTGTACACAGTAAATTTCACGGAAAGGGAAAAGAAGCACAAGTGAGCCAGGCAAGGACCTTGCAGCAAGGCTACTCGAGTGCTGCTCACTGCCCGTTGCACGTTTACTCAGGCTTGTTCTAGCTCTGCATAATCAAGGAGGCACTGGGAGTTGATGCACATGGAACAAACTGAGCAGATGAACAAGCCTTTGTCCATTATTTAGGAATCACCTTGCGGGAGCCTGTGCTGTAACATGTAAGTGGAACCCTGGAGAAGCAGCACCTCTCAGTGCCATGGAGTGAAGCCACTTCCACAACAGGCTTGCTGAAAAATGTTATCCACAGGGGTTTTAATAAAAACTTCATTGCTGATTATTACTTCCTAGCAGAAATAATGGGGCCTCCTCATTTTCAAACTCCATCAGTGAAAACATATTCACTGTTAGGACTGAAACTGCTCACTGTAACTTTTATACAATTATTCAGCTACTCTGAAATTTCTTTCATGGGATTGAAAGTTTTTCCCTGTATCAAATTATCTGGATTTCTCATGGATTATGCATTTCTCAAAAACTCACTGTTTGCAGATTAATGAGAAAAAAAGAAAGCTAGAAAGGACACAATAGAAAAAAAGATCAGTAAAGAAAAATATTTTAAATATTAATGACCAAGGGGGAAATGGAAACACATTAAAGGCAAATGTGAGAGCTTTTAAATATGTTATTAAAATTGATTTATAAATGAGACTCTTCTTTAACCAAGTGCTTTAGCCTTCACTACTTATTTCCTTCTGCTGTCTCTCCAAGCATTGGTGTCGCTGTACAAAGCCTATGGCTTTAAGGAAAGATAGCCAGAAGATAATTAGGCTAGCAATGACCATGGGCTGTTTAAGCAGGAAAAACATCCTAGTATCAAGAATCTCAGAGAAGCAGATGAAAAGATGGCTATTTTCAACTGTTGCAGAACCCCAGGCCCTTGTAGGATATTTGTCCCAGGCAGTTGGAGGCTGGGGGGGTCACTGGCTGACACACAGCCAGTGGCTGCTCTGATCATCCCCTAATCACCCATGGGCCCTGGCAGGAACTGAGTGAGGAAGAGAACAGGCAACAGGTAGGCAGTGGGCAGGCAGGTTTGGGAGGAAGGAAGGACCAGCCAAGTCCACAACTGCAGACACTAATTATTTACAAAGGTGAAAGAAGACATTTCCCATTTCTATCCTCCTCCCCACACTCTCTCTGCATGGAAGCCAGGCCAATGACCAGCATGGTTGCATGTTAGCCCCAGTCAGGCTCTGAGAGCTGCTCCACACACTGGGGAAATCAAGGCAGCATTTCCACTAAAAAGTGTCAGCAGGCTCACAGTGAAGGACCAGAGAGGTCTGTCCTGGGCAGCTGGACATACATGAACCCCTATACAATCCACAATGTGCCATAATCCCCTTCCTTCTTTGCTGCCTTCTGCTCCTCATCTCATATTCAGGAGCCTGCATTTTGGGGATGTAGCTTCTCAAGTTTCTCAGCCTGAAAACACTTCCAGTGATGCATCATGCAACCAAGACAGCAGACTGCAGCTCACCACTGCTGTTGGCATGTCAAAGAACAAGCCATTGCAGCTTCCCAAGTAGTAGGCAGCAGACATATCTCCAAACCAGCAATGAGCAGCACATCAGATCATACAACTCCTGCATCAACCTTTAATTGAAGGGCAAAGTAGCAAATGTGTATCACATAAACAGTCCAATGAATATAGTCAAAATTGTGGGAATTACCCTTGAAAGGAACATTTTTGTGCATGAATTGGTGTAAACACAGGGAAAAAAGTGTTAGTATGTGTTTAACAAATTAGTCTCATTTCAGCTTAGCTACAAAAAATGCTTTATTTTAAAGCTGCTTATCCATCAAAAACCACAAGAATATTAGAGTCAAAAACTCCAAACAGAACTAGAAAACATCACTGAGAACTATAGATCTTTATTGGATTTGGTGGCAAGAATGGTCCACAAAACTCATTCTGAATGTCCTCATAAGATCCTTTTTATAGTAGGTTATGAATCATCACATGATATCTTTAAATGGATGATCAATACTGTATTTTCCCATAAAACGTTTGGTTTGAAATCTGATTTTAAGTGCATTAGAGTTTTTGTGCACTGAATGAGTGAGTTTCATAATAAATTGTCATCAAATATGAAAGAAATACAGCTTAGATTAATTGGCATATTTATTTATGAGTCTATAAAATACATAGTGAAAGTCCTGGCACATTTTTGGGATACCAGCTTGAACTTTCTATAAAGTTAAAAGCATTAAGCGAGACTGAAAGTAGATTTATTATTGGAACGTTTTTAATTGCAGTTTCAACCAGACTCAGGTATTAGAATGGCTGTGCCCTTAATGGCCATGTCTCGTGTGTTTTTTTCTTTAAAAATTATACACTTTCCATATTTTTATTGATTTTGTAAGATTTATTGTAGATTAGTGCTGCTTGTATGTGAAATCACAAGCGGTCCCAGCTTCCCCAGAGTAGTGGGCTGCAGATGGCCCCTTGCCACAGCAGCTCTTCCCCAATGCCCCCTCAGTGCTCGGTACTGCCTGAAATGCTGGTGAAAGGGAAGGCCAGAGCTACCTGAAGAAGACAGGCAGAAAAGTCCTCAGTGAATCACCCAGCACACTCTGTTCTGTACTGGTTCCTGGAGACACAAAACAAAGTCAATTCAGACAGCATCTGGAGGGAAGTCAAGCCGAGCCCCTTCTTCTCTCAGATGTTAACTAAGTTTAAGGCAAACTGACTTGATGTGGCCAGGATGAACTCTCCTGGGCTAAGCATTTTCTGGTTTTCGAAAAAGCTATCAACTCTCTGTGTTTCTAATGTATGACCAACTCAACCAGGCTTTTGCAAATTACAAATGAAAGTACATAAGGAAGCAGTTCTGACATCCACATTTAACAGTGCAGGTAAGTTGGTGACAACTCATGGAGAATAAGGTACTTGTTGCATGTAACCTGCTCAGCAGTTTAAAAATAGATCCTGGAAATTCCAGCAAGCAGAGAAGGTAATGGGATAATACTGTCATTCACTGCCACAGAACAAAAAGGGCAAACCATATTTGAGGTGATACTAAATGAAAAACCTTCACCTTGGCAGCCAAATGACTCCTCCACACCAACTGCACATCAGCTGATACAAAAGCCATGAAAGCATGGACACAGTTGGGTGGCTGGTGAGGCAAACATCCTGCTCAAGCTTTGACAGAACAGCGACCACTTTGTCAAAAATGAATAACTACTCAAAATAAATCTATTGATTTTAGTGGAAACTGAATCCACAGCTGATGCAACCTGAATATAAGTTATGACACTGCCCCAACCTCGCTGTAAACTAACCCACATTTCAGCAAAGCACAAACAAGTTGTCAAAGGTGAACTTCTCAAGATTTTTGTGTATAAGTGTCTTCACTGGCTGCACTGATATTTTATAGAATAATCTCCAGATAACCTGAAAAAAAAGGTACAGAAGTGCCAGATTACCCTGATGCAGAGCACTCCTACAGAGGAAGCTATTTCCTCATTAGCCAAGTACTGGGTCAAAAGCCAGGTTTAGTGATGGTCTCTGATCCAAGGGAAACTCCCACCCAGATGGATGGGGAAGATTCAAGTCCAGCTTCCACCCTCTTGTCTGCATCCAGGCACAGAAAGCCCCAGATCCTTCAACTGCAGAAATACACAAGTCCAGCTGCTGATTTTACAGCCATATCCTAAAATATAACCACAACAGACACAGAGGACTGTTAGGAAGCAGCAGCTCACTGGCACATAAAGAAGTCCACATGCAAGTGGTGCTTAGGGATCCCTGTGAATATTATTACCTCTGTCTGTCTCTTAATTTTCAGTTGAAATTTTAAATGTTTCTTTAGCCATCCATCTAAATGAGAGGGTCTGGAGAAGTCAAGTTTCTTTCCCTTAGTACACAACAAAACCAGAGTGAAATTGTGCAGCTCCTTGGATTAACTAGCCTATGTATACAACCCTCCAGAAATCCACTGGCATCTTTTTGGCTGTTCCCCATCAGAAGACAAGTGTTCAAAGGCAACCAAAGTTACTCCAAACATATTTCAAAAGCGATCTAGGAAAAAAACCAACCAACCAACCAATCAAAACACACACACACACACCCACACCAAAAAAACCCCCAAACCAACCAAAAACAAAACAAAAAAACCCAAACAAATGAAAAAAAAAATCTACTTTCAGGCTTAGCCTTCAACTGACAGGGTACAAGTTATCTCAACAATTACGCCTCGCCCCTAAACTAGGGTATGCCCCATGCTTCACTGTGCCAATTCTCCCCTCTGTCCTGAAGACAGTTCTTTCTATTTTCTGCTTATGTGCCAAGCAATTAAAGTGCTTTATCTTCAACAAGATATTAATCTTAATAGTGTCCTAATTTGTTTCATCTTTTTCTAACTCTCATGCAGAAATCAGTCTTGACAATAGCCACTGAGATAAGAACAGTACCAGCAACCCTCACAATAAACCATCATATACACTATTTTAGTTTGTCAAAACAATTAGTGTTCATTTTGGCTTTATTCAGTTAAATCTGCAGTGACTGATCAGTATAAATTATGTATTAGGCTGCCCAGCTGTACTTGTTTATTCATGCATGGACTTGAAGAATTTTCATTTTCTCAGTACAAAAAAGCAACAGCCAAAAAAATTCTCATGTACTCTAAAATATAAAGACACTTTCTTCTCAGTCACATTTCTGCTACATGTTTTTGAAGCTGTTTTATTCTTACCCTTCTCAGAAAATTATTCTTCCTCTCCAGAAATGATACTCCAAAGCTCATTTCAATTAATCTATTCTTTCATTCTCAGTTATCAGCAACTGCATTTGCAATGGTGGGAAACCTGTAACATTACTTTCAACCCTCACAGTTACCTCCCTAACAAAGCAATATCAGAGCTAAACCAAATTACGTTGATTTTAAAAGCATCAAAAATCACATTGTAGGCTACACCTGAACTCCTGCCTTGCTCACAGAAATGTTTACAGTTAAGCCTCACACTTCTCTCTTTCAAAAACAAAAGTCTGTGAAGCAAAAAAATTCATTTTCCATTTTTCCTGGTGTTTATAGCCCCACAGTCTTCACCAGCACAACGATACGTGCCATAGGGGTGGGATGGGACACATATGCAGAGAGAGAGATGGTACAGGTAGGGATAAAAGAAAGCAAAACCTGCAGTGACCACATACAGTATCAGTTAGGCTCCTCCAAGATGCAGTGTATGAGCAGAATGACAACGCGCTGTTGAAGCAGTTTCCCTGAGATAGAAAGAATGACAAATTGCACACTCCTTCCTCAGAACTGCCCTCCAACAAGCCAAGTTCAAGAACCTGGTAGCAGACAGCCTATGTCAATATCTGCAAGTCTCAGGAAGATGTTGTTTTGCCATGATGAGTATGGTCGCTCAGTGACAGAGTGACAGGATGAATGGTGGCACTGCTCAGAAGAACACAAAGAGACTGTGTTTGTGTCCTCCTGAGGAGCAAGGTACAACTTGTATTTGTTAACAGGAACGCCGTTTAATACCCCAAGTTGTAAGGGCAATTAGAAGGGTTGCCTAGTGGCTGTGTATAAAGTATGCTACAGCAACATCTCCATAGAGCACAGTGCTCTACGTGGAGAGAGAAATGGGCTGCAAGAACCCAGCTCCCAAAGCAGGGCTTAGTTCTACTGTACCTGACAGAGAACTGACTTGGTTTCACACTGATTGTGTGCAATAGTGTCAACCAAAGCGTTTGCATTGTTCTGTATCATGTCGGCTGTAGAAGTGCTTTTTGCACAGTGAATTCTGCCCCTAGTTTGGTGGTAGCTGTATCTCTCACGCTGGCAAGAAAGGCAAAAGGCCCATATTCAGTGTGCCAGCAGGCACACAGTGCCAGCAACAGTTCCCCTGGGCTCGGAGAGCAAGCAGGATGAGCACACAGTCACTCTCGTCGTTTCTTTCATAAAGTAACACCAAAAATGTTCTGGTGAAAAGACGAAATTTTGCTGAATTAAGTGCTTTAGCACAAGTAGGTTTATTACTTTATAATTAGCATGATTTTCCCCATAGGGATTCTTGCAATTAAATAATTAGCAATAATGTCACCCAAAGGTATTCTTTAATGAATTTTCCTAAGTTACTGCCCCAGCTAAAGACAACTGAAACAGCTGGGTCTTAGCACCGCCCGAGTGCTCCTCCTCGTCAAGCTACGACGGATGTCAAAGGGCTGTCAACGCCGAACCTGTGCTCCGAGCCACTCTGCTCAACCCACCGGGGCACAGCTCAGGCGCTGCGATCTCCTCCTCGGCCTCGCCCCATGGGCGCTCTGATGCCCCGACGGCGTAGGAAGCCCGCACCGCTCCGGACCCGGCGGGAGGTCTGCGACCGGGGAGAAACCCCTGCATGTCCCCTGCTCCGGCCAGGGCCGCTACGGTGTCGAGTCACCCTCCACCCGGGCCAAACCGCGACCAGCCGCCCCAGACGCGTCCGGCAGCAGCAGCAGCTGTCTGCCAGCTCCCGCCGGGGAGAGTAGAGGCTGCCCCGGCTCGGGCGCGCCGCAGGGGCAGCACCCNCGGGGCGGCGGGCGGCGGAGCGACGGCGACAGGCACGGCCAGAGCTGCCTGTCGCCCCCGCCCGCCTCCACGGGGCAGGGCTCCAGCCTGCCCAGGACAAGTGCCGCGGACAGCCCTGAGCCGGGGAGAGTTGTTGGGGTTTTCTTGGTTGGATTTTGTTTTGGTGGTTGGGTTGTTTTTTTGTTTTGTTGTTTTGTTGTTTGTTTGTTTGGGGGGGTTGTTTTGTTTGGTCGTTGGGGTTTTTTTGTTTGCTTGGTTGGTTTGGTTTGGTCTCGTTGAATTGCTCCTGGAAGGACATGCCGCCCGGCCGGGCCCAGACAGTCGCGGCAGCCACTACCGCAGGGGAAGCGGGAGGGGGCGGGAAATCCCCATTTACCTCCCGGGGATCTCGCCTCAAAGGCAAACTCGCAATGTGTAAGTCGCTAGTTAAACAAGGGCATCTCCATTTGTTAATTGATGCGATTACGCCGCGGTGGCAATAGGCAGGCCGGGCTGCAGGCAGCCAGCCAGCCATCACCTCCCCGCTGACCCGCCACCGCCCCGCCCCGCCAGTCTCTCCCGGTAGGACCATTTCGGGTCAAGGAGGGAAGAATGGATTCTCGGCTCAGCACGCCGTAGGGAAGGAGGTTCCGCGGCGCAGGAGCTGCCCTGGGGGCCGGCTCCTGTCCCGACCCCAGCCGTGCCCCTTTTGCCCGGGCTGGCAAGTACGCCGTGCAGGGCCAGGTCGGAGCCCGCTCCCGCGGCTCTCACCGCCGCGAATGGCTCCGGAGCCCAGGGGGATTCGAGTGCCAAAGCGGTGCCGTGTTGTACAGCAGAGCCCGGCCCTGCGGGTTGGACCCCGGGGCAGCGGGAAGGGACGGGAGACAGCGTTCCTGCCCGGGGTACGATTGGCATCACCGCTGCTCCAGACCTCCGCTCCTCCTCCCTGCAGGTGCAGGGCTACATGGGGACGGAGGGCATACGGGTGGATGCCCTGATATTCCCCATTCTGTATATTTTTTCCTGCAGATAAATTTGGCTTATTTTTAACCAAGAAAGAGCCAGCGCGAGGGGAGGGAGCCGCGCAGGGGTGATGCCAGACTCCGCCGCGCACCGCGGCACACCGTGACCCACCGTGAAACAAGTGCGGAGAGCGGGCGCGGGGCGCTGCCTGCTCCTGCCCGCCGCTGCCTGCTCCTGCCGACAGGGCCGTGACGTCACCCCGCTCCTCGCCCACCACCGAACGCTAAAGACCTATAGAGCAGAAAATAATACAACAAGCAAGCTCCCTATCTTGCAAGCCCAACGTGATTTCCACCCCCCCCCCCTTTGAAAAAGCCCCTTTGCACTTAAACTCTCTATACATGTGGGGTGGCTTTTCAAACTCTCGCTATACAAACATATTTATTAAGAGCGATGGGAAGTGGGGGGTAGCCGGTTTTTTTAAATCCAGGCACCAACCACCCCCCCTGCCTCAGATGTCTGGCTGCTTTTCTTAAGTGCAATCATCTATAATTGAGGGGAGAAGGGAAAAAAAAAAAAAAAAAAAAAAAAAAGGGGGAAAAAAAAAAAANTCGGAAAAAAAAAAAAAAAAAAAAAAGAAAAAAAGGGGGGAAAAAAGCCATACGTGGAAAAGTGTGTGTGAGAAGGTGCATCTTGAAGCAGGGTTTAGTTACAATCGATCTTGGGGGGAAAATATTGCCTATGGTCCAAAAATAAGGAGCGACTATGTCCTTCTCTCAGTTCGGATACCCCTACAGCACCACTTCACAGGTAAGGCGAGTGAGCAGCACTCACTTTTGTTCAGATTCTGCTGCTGCTGTCCAGATGTCTTGTTCCCCCCTCCTTTTCTTCCCTTTCCCTTACTTAGAATCTTTTTTTTAAAGGGCACATCTGGAGCCTTTTTTAAAAAAATGTGCGTGTGTGTTTTTGTCTCGTTTGTGTCGTGTTAGGTTTAAACAAATAACTCGCAGTGTGCACAGCAAAGGCGTTTAGGAACGTGGTAATTCCCCCTCCCCCCCTCCCTTCCACCGTTCAGTTTTAAGTGCCACAAACAAATAAATACATCAGTCCCGTCTGGGACCACTTTCCGAGCCCGCGGAGCAGCCCGCGGAACGCTCGCGGAGCGCCAGGCACCGCTCCCGCCGCTCCGGGCACCCGCGCCGGGTGTGCGGGCAGAGGGACCGCAGTTCGGCAAGCTCGGGATTTCACTGGCGGTCCTGACGAACCAAGCTCTGCCGCTTTCCCCTCCCTTACTCCTCGGGTCGGTCCTTTTCCTGTATTGTATTAGGATGTGTCGGGAGGGCATTTCCCCCTCCCATACGATCTCCGAAGGACACCCACACCCCCACGAAGGCACCCTGTATTCACTAACTCGTCGCTATAGCGTACCTCGACTCACGATTTATTTGGGTGGAATTATTTATACACCGTAATCACTGCAAGATGTGCCTCCCTCGCTTGGGAAGTTAGCTGTCCCCTTGAACTTACTGAAATCAAATGCCTTCGATTGCGTTAGCTGACATATTTACTGCTTTGTCTTTTGTCAAATTAACTGTAATCGCAACTTCTTGCCTTTAAATCAATGCAAACGGACCGAGAGGGGGGCGGGAAAGAAGGAGCCGTACGGATTTGTTGCCATTTTCAAGAGCAATTATTTCCTTAAAGTTTTGCTTGCTTGATTAATCGTGCCCCCTTCCCAAGGGCTCCCGCTTCCCATTCCGTTTATTTCCCGGTGNCCCCCCCTGCACAGAAAGCCAAACGCGCACACGCTCCCAAATTTCCCCCCGATGGGGCAGCCTCGACAGTCGTTCTCCTCTCTGCTCTTCACAGTTTTTCGTGCCCGCCAGCCCCAGCACGACCTGCTGCGAGGCTGGCCCCCGCTCCGTGCCGGATGCCTCTCCGGCGCCGGCCGCCGCCACTCTCTGCTGCGCCCCGTATGAGAGCCGGCTGCTGGCGCCCGGCCGCGCGGAGCTCAATGCTGCTTTGGGCATGTACGGCACCCCGTACGCGGCCGGCCAGGGCTACAGCAACTACCTGCCCTACAGTGCGGAGCCCGCTGCACTCTACACTGCGCTGGTGAGTGCCCGCCCGTCAGGGCCCCGCACCGGAGGGGTGGGGTGCAACAGGCGACAAACTTGACGGTTCGGAGTTGGTGTCGGGGCGGGGGACCACCGAAAGGCGCGGAACCGGCGCCGTCCCGTCAGGGACAGGGGTTGTCAAAGGTCCGCGGGGACCCGGGACGGCAGAGCTCCCCTCCTGCTCGATGCCAAAGGCTGCCGTTTTCCTTGCAGAATCCTCAGTATGAGATCAAGGACGGCACCAGCACATTGCACTCGGGAATCGCGCAGCCCGCTGCCTACTACTCCTACGATCATTCCTTGGGGCAGTACCAGTACGACAGGTAAAGCCCTTTGATCAGCGCCCGGCAGCATTAGCATCCCCCTGCGAGGCAGCGGCCGACATCAAACGGCCGGGACGGGGGAGGGAGCTCTGACCTGACAAACGTTTACAAAAGAAACGAGGCGCCCCGGGAGCACCAGTCAGTTGAAATCAAAGTTGGGCAGCGATGGCAGGCGGGCAAGGGCAGATGGGCAGGGCCACACCGGCCTGCAGCAGGGCCAGGCCGGGCTGAGTGGCTCCCGCCATGCTCCCTCCGGCCCCCTCTCTTCTTAACCATCTCCCAGCAGGTACGGGACAGTGGATTTCAGTGGTTCGGCCAGACGCAAAAACGCAACGCGAGAGACGACGAGCACTCTTAAGACCTGGTTGTACGAGCACCGCAAAAACCCCTACCCCACTAAAGGAGAGAAGATCATGCTGGCCATAATCACCAAAATGACCCTGACTCAAGTGTCCACTTGGTTCGCTAACGCCAGACGGAGGCTCAAGAAAGAAAACAAAATGACCTGGTCTCCCAAGAACAAAGCAGGAGAAGAGAGGAAAGAAGGAACCACGCGGGAAGATGAAGAATACGGCGCGGAGAACGACGGCATAGGTAGGCAGGAAAGGCAGGACGGGCACCTTCGAAATAGCTCGAACTGGTGGCTGATTTCGAGGCCCCCGCAGCCTCTCCGCACCCTCACTAACACCCTGCCGCCCCCTCCTCCCTGATGTGTGCCTAAGCAGAGAAGAAGAGCTCTAAAGAGGACAAGGAGCTGCAGTTCAGCGACCTGGACGACCTGGAGGAGGAGGAGGAGGAAGAAGAAGAAGAGGCGGGGAAGTCGGAGAAGGGCCGGGCCAGCTCCCTGCAGGAAGCCCCCAGCCTCGGCGCGGTGCTGCCCGAGGCCCCGCGAAGCGACTGCAGCCTACACGACCCCTTCCGCGCTTTTCCCTGCGCCAAGACCCCTGCTGTGGACTTCCTCCCCGCCTCCCTGGCCGGCCCGCCGCCGCCCTACGCGGCCGTGGAGAAGCCGCGGATCTGGTCGCTGGCGCGCACCGCTGGGGCCAGCGCGGCGCGCAGGGGCAGCCCCGAGGGCCGGGGCACGGAGGGAGGCAGCGGCGTAGCAGGGGAACAACCCCTGCCCGCCAAAGCCTTCCCGAGCTCCGCTTTCAACCTGCAGCCGCTCCCGCGGAGCTGCGCGTCCCACCGCGGCCTGGGGGAGTCGTGCCAGTACGCGGCGGCGGGCGAAGGTACCCGCGGCGGCGGGGCCGCGGGGGTAGGGGGGGCCGCGGGACGTGTCGGGACACAGGGCGCAGCGTAAGCCTGCCTTCGCTCCGAGCCCCGTCGCCGAGCCCAGCGCGGACGCGGCGCTAAGCCGTTCCCCGGTGTCAAGTGGAACTGCTTCCCGCCCCTCCCGGCGGTGCAGGCGCCGAGGCTTCGCTGTTCGAGGCGAGCAGGCAGGGAAGGGCGGCGGGGTCGAGCCGGACAGGGCCGGGCCCACCGCGAGCCGCTTGTGTTTGTGCAGGCTTCGGGCGGGGCACCAAGGGCGGCCCAGGAGGCGCTGAGCTGAGCGGGACCTGTTTGGACAGGCTGCGGACGGCGTTTCGGCCGGTACTGCGGAGGTGAGGTAGGTGACAGGTCGGCGGCTAGATCTGACCTGCGCGGCCCTGGGACATTGGCCTGGGAGAGCAGCGGCGGGTCCCGTGTTCTGCCGCGCTCCTAAACCCCCCTACGCGGGCAAGACGAACACCCGCAGTCTCGGGTAGGGCCCAGCACCGGAGCCCGCCTGGGAAACGTTCATGCTGCTTCTCATTTCGGCAGGGTCGCCCGCTCTTCCTGAGCGCTGGCGACGGGGCTCTGGCTGTAACGAGGCTTGAACAAACGAAGGAGATCTCTCCCTGGGACGGCGATGACCTCCTCGGTCAGCAGGCACGGCCCGCGACTCTGCCTTCCCTGCCGTCGCAGGAAACACGTCCCGCCGCGGCATAACGTGCTGCTCACATGGGGCCAAGGGGCGCGGCGGGAGGAGCAGCAGCTCACGGAGGACAGTCCGCTCGCTTGCTGTTTGTGCAACACCCCTCCTCAACCTCTTTGCCAAGAAGTAACAAAAAGGATAGAGAGGGGGGAAAAAAAATAATATTTTCTCTTTGTTTCCCTACGTCGTGGTTAGTTTTTCGTTCCCCTCCCAAAGCTACTGCCGGTACTCTGCGCCCCGCTCTGCCAAGGTGCGATCGGTCGCGGCGTCTCCACGCTGTCCCGAACTAGCTGGAGAAGGAGTGGCGCAGATTACGCCGCGCTGTTTGTGTCCCGTCGCTGTACATAGATCCCACTGAAAGTATTTTTCAGAGTCTCTAATTAACACGGATGAGTTGAACGCCGTTAAGCCGTCCTGTGACCTCGGGAGTTCCGCAGCCAGGAGCCGGCGCGACCATGCGGAGTGGCCCCAGGCTCCCGCCGACCGCCGCGGGGCACGGCCGGGGCACTCCCGGGCAGCGGGTGGCGACCAGGCGGCGAAGTAGGACGTTGTTAGGGGGTCACCACCGTCAGTGAAAAGAGCAGTGCTGCACTTTACAGGACAGACGAGAAAGGGAAACCGCGTCTCCGCATTGTTTCTGTTTAATTAAAAGTGTCATCAAACACTTGTATTCAGACTAATAAACCACGCAGGGATGAGGAAAGAATGTTTCTTTGTTCCTGTCTGTAGAAGCAGTGGCAATAATTTAAATTAATAACTCTGGTAATTAAGAGGTCATCTATAGATCAACCTGATACCTGCTATTTCCAAGTTCACAGGGGTCAGCATTTACATTAAGTCATTTGTGGTCAATAGAGTCCAATGAATTCTGCCTTAATAAATCAGGGAAATCAGTCATGAATATCGAGTAGACTTCTATATGTTTATCGAAGACTACCAAAACAAGCGGGGTGCTGAGCTGGGACTGCTCCGGGTTTGCATTCGGAGCAGCAACTCGGAAAGAAGCTGCACGTCAACGTGGCGAGAGGGGAGGGGGCGGGGACAACTTCGGCTCCGTTTACAGCCCAGCTGCAGCCCCAGGCTGGGGACGGGACTGCAGCAGCCTCGGGCTGCGGGGCACCCTGTCAGAGAGCAAACTTTGTCGGGCTTTTCAGAAGCCAAGGCGGGAAAAGAGGTGTGGAGGTGTTAACTGCGCGAAGACCAGCAGGTATCGGAGGGGCCAGGAGTGGGGCTAGGCCCATTGTGAGCCCCGCGGCAGCCGCCGACCGAGGGTTTCGGCTCCGGAGAAGTCCCCGGCGAGCGGCGGCGCAGAAACCCGCCGTCAGCTGCAGTGACCCGCAGCTTACAGTAGTGGAAATTAAGCTGCAAAAAGAGAAGCATTATTTCAAGTCGTATTTGAAGGATTAGGGCTTGTCATAAGGAGTATTAGGCCCTTTAGCAAGGGTTCTTGCGAGGCTACTTTTTCGCCCTTCCTCTCCCACCGGAAGGGCCAAGTATAATCCTGGGATGACAAAGTGCAAGTCCCCACGCGTGTCCAGAGCGGCCGCGCCCGGCCCTGCTCCTTGACGACTTAAGGCCGCAGGAGAGCGTCTGGGCTCTCTCTGGTTCCGTTTGCCCGGCAGCTTTGGAAGAGGCTTCCCTGGGGAGGCAGCTCCCGCAGCGGCCTTCTACGTGCCTACGGGAGGAGAAACCTGCACGATCTCTGTGGCCTGGAGTTAGGCAGGAGCCCCCCCGAGCTGCCGGTCCTGCCTCCTGGCCCTGGTATCCCACGGCCGCACCCGGAAGAGCCACGAAGCACTCGGGGGCGGCTAATTAGTCGGATGCAGGCTTCGGGGATCTTTGGTAAAACGGGCGCGAAGGTAACCTCCAGGAGTCTTAAGACTTTTGTTTCTTATTTATTACTTTTAGCCTCCTTTTATTAAAGGTCAAGCAAGCGAGATGCAGATTATCCCGCCCGCTCAGGACTTCTCTGCAATCTGTCACGCCGGCAAGATATGTATCGCAAATCTCTCAAAATATAATCTCCAAGAATCATATTCCAGATACTGGTTTTGATTAAAAAATAGAGTGGAGATTGATGGAGAACTAATAGTGGGAGCAGAGCTTAGAAACGCCGAGACACGAAACTAAAATAACGGGCTCTCCTGGCTGTCAGAGGAACAAATTCGATGCTTCCAATGCCGTAATAAACATATTTAAATCGTCTTCTGGCGGTGCTTTGCTACGAGTTGGGATTTTTAATACCGCGGAGCACCGGGAGGTGTACCTGGGCTGTTCACTGGAGCGGGGTATTCTCGGCCACCCTTCGTTGGGGTACTGGGCGCCTGCTCCTCCGTGGTGGTTCGGGGAGATGAGGCCGCAGCACCTCTGGCCCTTAACCCGCCCGAGGAAGGCACAAGCCGGAGGCGCAAGGTGTGGACCCCGTTCCTCTCGGGGCAACGGAGCCCAGAAACCTCCGGAAGACAGCACGCTCCCTCCAGACACACTATTATTAAGCTGGGTCTCCCGCTTTTCCGCAGCCCGCTGGGCCGCGCCTGGCACCGGCGGAGTTCCCCTCCAAGCCCCGCATCGCCCTCCAATTAGCAGCCGCAGCGGCGGGGAGCGGCGGGGGTGGCCGATTGACGCGTCCCCCGCTGGGGTGGGAAGTTTCTCAAACAAAGTTGCCGGGCTAATGGCCCCGGGCGGGAGCGGCGGGGCCGCGCACACTCCACTGCGCCCGCTCAAAGGCAGCGCGACCGCGGGGCCGCCGCCGCCGCCGCGCTCGCTAATGAAGTTTTGTCAAAGACAATTACGGGCTCGGCGGGGGCAGAGGCCCACGATGAAAAGGCAGCTTTGTGCGGCCGAGACGGCGCGGCTCCCGGGGCACCCCGGCCCTTCCTGCGCCCCCGCGGTGACCCCCGCACCCGGCCCCGTTCCCCGCGGGGCACTGGCTCCGATGCCCGGCCCCAGGTAAACGCAGACACGGGCTGGGGCCGGGAATAAGGCTCTTGGAACTGGAGTTTACCAGCCTAATTCACGGAGGAGCAAGGCGGCGCTGGGCGACAGAAAGCAGAGCGGGCATCCTCAGCCCGCAGCTCTTCAGCCGCACGTTTTCGTTTGCGGGGTTTCTGGCCGTCGCTAGACACGCTGTTGTGCCGGGACCCCTTCTTCAGCACTGCTGCATTCAGCAGATGGGACAATTAACTTGAAAACTGACTACCGACCTGGTTACATCTGCCTAAATACAGGTGAAACAGGACATGGGGGTATCAGCTTCCTTCACCTACAGCTGGCCAAAACCCATCTTTCACCACCTTCCCACACTCACAGCACCTGTGCAGTTCTTTATGGCTGGTTCTCAGTCACCCACTCCCAGCACTTCACCTTTCTCCCATCCCCTGCCAGCATGCGTGAGACAAAATAATGCTGATGCTGTCCTAGAGAACATAGGGAACCATTTAGGAGTCATGAGAAAGTCTGGACAATGCAAGTAACTATCCAGACCAGCACTCCTTAGACTTCTGAAGCACAACCCTCCTTTCAGGAACATAGGAGAGAGGACATCTTCCTTTTATTCCTGCAACTAGCACATGTGGAGAGTGGCCCTGACACTGCAGTGGTCTCCTACTGCCTGATAATTCATCGTTGCCTCACACACATGGTCCTGTTGCCCATTAATGGCATGGTTTCCTATCCCACATTAAAGGCACCGGTTTTACTGGCCTTGCATCAGGAAAACCCTTGGAAATGCCTCTTCAGAAACAGCTGCAGCCCAAGTTTTAGCATTATGAGGCTATGTAGGTTATGGGGCAATTGAGTGGCACAATTAGCTCAGAATGGTCTCAAAAGCTGCACAAGCAGCACTCCTGGCCAGAAGTCCTTCCAGGATCAAAGCATCTGTTGGGGAAGAATAATTTTTTGCTATTGTCTTGCCCACCCCCCACCCCTTTTTTTTTCTTTAAACCTACTGTTCATCTGAAAATAAATTACAGGCCAGAACAGGTGGATAACATTCTTGAATGATTTATTTAATCTGGATTCTCTTTCAATCTACTTAGGATGAATACTTATTTGTTTTGTTGGGTTTGTTTTTGTTTTTTTTTAAAGCCTGAACCCAAAAGCTAGGTTTTTCATCTAAAGAAAAGAAAATAACCTAATACACTGCTCTGCTGACATCAAGGTGTACTCTCCACTACCATTAGTGACCCAGCTGGAATTCCTGCCCTGCTGAAAGGCCCAAAGAGAAAATCTCCAGAAAACTGTGCAGAAAATTGTCATTTTCTTTTCTTCCTTGCCATATTCCTAGTGCTTTGGATGTTACCTACCCTTCCCGTGTCTGGGTAATAAAATAAGCAGCTGAACACTACAATCAGTTTAAGTCTCTATATGTGCATGTTTAGAAACAAAGATGACTGCTCTTTTTTTTCCCTCTCTCTCGTTAGGATAGCTTTGTGTACTGCTGACTGAGAGAGTAAGTGGGGCAGTAAGGCCCCACACAGGAGACTTCTACTGCAGACACCTATGGATCCACCAACAAGAAAAAGGCAGGAGTCATTCCTTCAAGCACATACCTTCAAGGCTGGCCCTGTTCCTTAGCAAGCAGACCCTAACACGGACTTTCCTTCTTAAGCAGACGTTGTTTTGCTAAAGAGGGATTAGCAAAAGCCTTGTCTGCTTACTCAGATGTGTATTGCTAATGTTTGGTTTCAGCCAGAATATGATTTTTTATAGGAAAGGTACTCTCAGGATCTGCATACCTGGGACATCTCCCCAGATGGTTTGGTCTGATGCTCTGGTCCCACTGGGGTAGTAATGAAGATGTGCGGAGTGTGACATGAGCTGACAAAATGCTCTTAGACGCAGGGGAAGGTTACAACATATGGGAAGGACTTCAGCCGGCACTGCCAAATGACTTTTAAACATATCCAGAGTCAACCACCCCCCTGGGTAGCCCATTCCAATGCCTGACCACTCTTTCTGTGGAAAAAAATTGTTCCTAATATCCAGTCTAAACCTACCCAGATGCAGTTTAAGGCCATTCCCTCTTGTCCTATCACTATTTACATGTGAGAAGAGACCAGCATCAATCTCTTCACAACATCCTTTCAGGTAGTTGCAGACAGCAATGACGTCTCCCCTCAGTCTCCTCTTCCTCAAACTAAACAGCCCCAGTTCCCTCAGTTGCTCCTTGTAAGACTATTCCAGCCCTTCACCAGCTTCATTGCCCTCCTGTGCACTCACTTCAGCAAGTCAACATTCTTCTTGCAATGAGGTGCCCAAAACTGAACACAATACTCAAGGTGTGGCTTCACCTGAGCAGAATCCAAGGGGGCAATCACCTCCCTACTCCAGATCAACACAGTATTTCTAATACAAGCCAGCATACCATTGGCCTTCTTTGCCACCTGGGCACACTGCTTGCCCATACTCAGTTGCTTGTCAATTACAACAGGTTCCTTTCTGACAGACAGCTTTCCAGTCACACTTCCCCATGCCTGTAGCATTGCTTGAGGTTGTTGTACCCCAAGTGCAGGACCTGGCATTTGGCCTTGGCTCATGCCATTAACATTTACTTATTGATCCAATCTATCCAAGTTCCTCTGTAGAGCCTTCCTATCCTCGTGATGAGCAACACTGCCACCTAACTTGGTGTCACCTGCAAGCTTACTGGTGACACACTCTGTGACATCAATGCTATCAGTAAAGATGTTAAAGAAAAGTGGTCCCAACACTGAGCCCTAGAGGACACCACTTGTGACCAGTTGCCAGTTGGATTTAACTCCATTGACTATCATCCGTTTGGCCCTTTTGCCCAGCCAGTGCTTTATCTATCAGAGGATGTGCTTGTCCAAACCATGATGGTCCAAAGCCACTCAGAGAGTGAGATGAGTGAAGGAGACTCCATAATTCACTGCAACATGAAGAAAAGACCCCAAACACAAACAATTCATACTGCTAGGAAAAGGAGTGTCAAAATTCTCCCAGAGCAGCAGCAGCTTTGGTATTCAGCCACCCCCTCAGAATTTAGTCGCCTGTTCCCTCCCAAAGAAAGGCCAAAAGCACTGCAGTGACCCTGCTGTCAGAGAGGAAGGTGGTACCACTGATTCAGACAGTTTCAGTTCTTCTATACTGCTGTTGCTACTTTGACTTCAGCAACTTCACTATCAATGTTTCTGAGATGTTACTATTTAAAAGAAGAAAAGAGATACAGCAACCACATTGCGTATGTCACATCAGCAGGTTCCTATAAAGCAGGTGGTTTTGCAGTGACCCAAACACACCATAACCTCTATGACTACACAATGCAAAGTAGTGGCACACTGCAGCATGTACATCACGACCATGTAAAACAGTGTGAAAATCTCTCCACTAATTCTTCTGTAAGAACAAGCACGGCACAACTGAAAGCAGAAGGTCTGTCATCTGCAGGGTCAGTCCTTTCTGCTTCTTTCTCTGCTGCTGCTTCCTCCAAGGTTGTAGCAACCACCCTTCTCTCTCACACAAAGTGCAGCACAGGAGCCCCAGTGAAGGGATGTGTTGCTGCAGAGAGAATTGCCTGAGCTATCTGAGGTGATTCTTCCAAAGGCCACACAGCCCACGGCATCCTGCAGACGTCTTCACAAAGGCCTGTCATCACCAGAGCTCAGTAGCATTTGCCAGTGCTGAACATCACATGTGATTTTTATGTCTTTAACTGATATTTTACAGAAATAAGGAACGGTAAAGACTTCAGAAAATATAACACAATTAGAGAATGCTAAAAAACAATGGCAGGTAGAAATTAGCAAAGACCAGGATAAAGTAGTGTCTATAAAGAGAAATTACTTCTTAGAGCACATGTCAAATTACTGGTTTTCTAATCAGATACTCGTATGCTAAATGTAAATAATGCAGCAATAGCTGCCTTGGTGAAGGGAGAGGTAGCTTCTACAGACAGGATTTCCAATTTCTCACTGCCTGTCAGAGCAGAGCTGATACACCTTCTGCTTCCATTTCATTGCATCCTCAGTGAGTATATCTCAGTGGAGACGCTATATTCAGGGGCACATCTGCCTAGCAAGTATTACAATTTACCTGTAGAAAAATCAATTGCCAGTAAAACTCTTCAAGCATCCTCCAGAATACATATATTACTCTTCTCTCTTAACTTTCCCATAAAATATTGGCTTACGTAGTATTCTGTGGCAGGAAATTAATAAAACTTGTCCTAGTTCCTCTCAATTACAGCAATAATATAACCTCATTTTCTCTTCATGCACATTTAAAACTCAGGCTACAAATATAATACACGGTATTCCATAAACGAAGCAGATGTAATTACAGTTGGAAGTGTAGACACAGGCACAATTGTATTTGGAGCACAGCTCTGAAAAGTAGTAACAAAGATGGTCTCTAGGCTGTTTTTCACCTCAAGGTCTGAGGCTGACCAAGGGCTGTTCCACGTTCAGCTTCACTCAGCACGACATTTTAAGGGCTAAGGAGAAGCAGGACACAACCACAAGCCAGTGATCCTCACTACTTTGTAGAACTACACACTCTCTTTGTACAGAGTTGCCCAAGTCTCAACCTGAAGGCTTTCAGGACCATGATGCAGTGCTAGTTGCTCACAGCCTCTTTCACTGTTCATGTCCATGTCAGGCTGACACAGCCACTAAATTAAACTTGTGAGGACAATTACAAAATTGGTACCACTTGAATTAAAAGTTACAAAATTCAGTCCTCTACAGCTTTCTGCATTATGTTCTTCTCAGTTTCACTGATAACACAGTGCTTTTTAAGGCATTTGACTCTGTCCCACATGACATTCTGGTCACCAAACTGGAAAAACATGGACTTGATGGGTGGAGCACTGCTGCATAAGGAATTGGCTGGATGGTCGCACACAGAGAGTGGTGATTAAGGGCACAATGCCCACCTGGAGACCAGTGACAAGTGGTGTCCCTCAGGGGTCAGTGCTGGGACCAGTGCTGTTTAACATCTTTGTCAGTGCCATGGACAGAGGAATGGAGTGCACCCTCAGCAAGTTTGCAGATGACACCAAGCTGTGTCACAGTCGACTTGCTAGAGGGCAGGGATGCCATCCAGAGGGACCTGGACATGCTGGAGAGGTGGGCCCAGGCCAACCTGATGAAATTCAACAAGGCCAAGTGTAAGGTCCTGCACCTGGGTAGGCACAATCCCAAGCACAAATACAGGCTGGGTGGTGAATGGCTGGAGAGCAGCCCTGAGGAAAAGGACCTTGGAGTCTGGGTTGATGAAAAGCTCAACATGAGCCTGCAGTGTGCACATGCAGCCCAGACAGCCAACCGAGTCCTAGGCTGCATCAAGAGAAGCGTGGCCAGCAGGGCAAGGGAGGTGATTCTGCCCCTTTACTCTGCTCTCGTCAGACCCCACCTGGAGTACTGTGTGCAGTTCTGGAACCCTCAGCACAGGAAGGACATGGAAGTGTTGGAGCGGGTCCAGAGGAGGGCCACAAAGATGATCAGAGGGCTGGAGCAGCTCTCCTATGAGGACAGGCTGAGAGAGTTGGGGCTCTTCAGCCTGGAGAAGAGAAGGCTTCGAGGGGACCTGATAGTAGCCTTCCAGTATCTGAAGGGGGCCTACAGGAAGGCTGGGGAGCGACTAATTACAAGGTCTTGCAATGACAGGACAAGGGGCAATGGGTTTAAACTGGCAGAGGGGAGATTCAGACTAGATGTTAGGAAGAAGTTCTTTACAGTAAGGGTGGTGAGGCACTGGAACAGGTTACCCAGGGAGGTTGTGGCTGCTCCCTCCCTGGAGGTGTTCAAGGCCAGATTGGATGAGGCCTTGAGTGAGTTGTAGTAGTGGGAGGTGTCCCTGCCTATGGCAGGGGGTTGGAACTAGATGATCCTTGATGTCCCTTCCAACCTTACCATTCTATGATTCTATAATTTTCTCTTCCGGGAAAACACTGATGAAGTCTGGTGGAGGTTTTTTGTCTGTTTCACTGAATAGACATAAATTTCAGGTCTGTATTTTTGCTTACGGTAGGCCAAACAGACTGGTCATGAGTGCAGCACTCTGTGAAGGGATCTTGAACATATCTGTTGCCTGGTTCAATTCCTCACCCTCTCCCCAGAGTAAATTGTGCACACTATTGTTTTTCAGAACATGCTGTTTTTCGTTCTCCAGAATAGAACTTTTGGCCTCATTCTTATGGAACCAAAGTTCCTGTAATCACTGTGGGAGAAACAAACATCTAGCCACCATTCCATAATATCTTAAACTGACTGGTGTATCTTAGCTAACCCTTAGTGTGAAGATATGCCTCCATCTCAAATAAATGGAGGAAAAATAAAGTCTCTGCCATTAACAATCAGAACAGTTGTAGAGCCGACTTCCCCTTCAGAGGAACATGAAGCAGCCATGTTCCCGAGGCAGGCAATACACTGAAATGCCTGAAGTCCAGGTGGGTTGATCGTGGTCTCACAGTTGTATTTGTCCCCTATAGTCACTGAAGCTGGCTGGGAATGGAGTGCTTGTTTCTTTGTTAAGTCCCACACAATTGCTATGACTGATCATGCCAGTCACAGTGGTGATGTGCACAATCAAAACCACAACCCAAAGGACATTTTTTATAAAGCTGTGATGTGCATTACTTGGGGGGAGAGTTACACTTTAAAGGACTAAAATTATGTTTCAACAAGAATTGAGATAGAAAACAGGAGGAAGAGAGAGGGGAGCAAGAAGTCCCTCAAAACCAACAGGTATAATGAAATCTCTGCTAGAGCTCACTTGCTTTCTTTCAGCCTCCCAGCCAGGTACCCCTACATGACTATAAAGCTCTGTTAATGACGGTTATTAATCCAAAGCCTGGATGACAATTTTACCTTATATAAAGTTTTCCTCCATAAGACGTTAAGAGAAGTTAGCACGACCTGCTGTAGCTTAGCCAGTTAAACTGCACATTGGCAGCCTTGTGAAAAGTCACACTCTCTCAAGAAAGACGCACTACAGAGATCTTAAGTGTGCACTGCAAAGGATATGGGTTGTTTGCTCTGAGGTATGGTTTCAAGAGATCTGTTTGGGTTTAGGATTAATATACCTGTTCATCATATTGACCAAAGACACATTTCTCCTACTTGATTTGTTAGGGACTGAGTGACCTGGCAGTAAAACTGACTTGATATTGCCACTTAACTCTTATTGATGCATTTTCCGGTTCACCTTTTGTTTGCATAAATGAGAAACACAAAGAAACCCCTGTTCTGTAACAGAATCACATGGGATTCACTGAGGAAGGTTGATGGATGTTGCAGACACATATCTCCCCAGGTGCCAAACCAGCAACCACTCTTGTCCCCACACTCTTACAGACACCTGCTCAGTGACCCCTCACCCTGTGTTCAGTTTATGCTGAGCTGACAGGCCGGCCATGTTTGCTCAGGCACAGGTTTGACACTTTAGCATGTGAAGTTTGTGAGGAGGAACAAGAGACAACATTAAACTTAAACTTCTGTATTTAACCTTTCTAAAGGTAGGAGTCCTAGAAATATATAACTCTAAGCCTAAATATATCACTCTAAGCCTAAATATATAACCGTAAACCTAACTACATACCTATCCCTATAAATAGGCATTTTTATAAACTCAACAATCGGTGATGGGAGGGACAAGAATTGTTTCTAAAATCAAAACCAGAAAGACTGCAAGTGCTCACATATCACAAGGGTTTGTCTCACTTTACTGCATCTTAAATAAGAGTTCAAAACAAACCAAAACCAAGCAGCATTTTTTGGTTGCATAACTTCACAAGGGAAAGCCCCAGTGAATATATTAACATGACCTTCACAGAAATGAGACTTCCACCACGAGGGGACCTCAGCAGGGTCAAAACAAAACCTTCAGAGACTCTATCTCAGGAACCTGGTCACCACCATAATATTCTGGTAGTTAACCCTGAGTAGTCCACAATTTAAGAAATATCAGATTTAGATTCATAGTACTCACTCACTGACATAGTTGAAGAAAAATCTCATGGAATTAAATGGGGGATGAAGTTAACACATCAATTTCTATTAACCTTCCTGATCCATATTCTCCTGTTCTGTGCACTCCACAACAGTGTTATATAAATACATATAGTCTATTCAATTTTATCAGACAGTTTCAAAGAAAAATTCTAAGTGCCTTCATAATTCATAGGATTTTTTCCCCATAAGGCATTTGTCTTCCTTTTGTTTACATTTTGGGAAGAAGTGTTGGTAGTACAAAGAAATGTCTCACAAAAATTTAAAAAACCTACCCCAAAAGAGATGCTGAAAAACAACAAAAGAAATTAACACAACCAGAAGGAGAAAGCTCTGCAAGAGGGTCCCCAGTGGAAAGAAGTGGATGGAGTTTTACACACATGGACTCATTTTTTTTGATAATCAGAAATTTACTCTTTTTTTTTTCCCATTTGAGTCCTGTCATTTAGGAATCCTCTTTTTATTTTATATCAGCATTTGGAGCAAGTTTATTGTTTGTTGACTGCTGGAGTGGGACTCAGAAACTTCAGGAACATGGGCTCTAACAGTCCTGCATTCTGTCTATTCAGAAGCTCACCTGGATTAAAAATCAAACCAGAATAAAAAAAAAAAAAAAAAAAAAAAACCAAACCAAACCAAAAAACCAAACAACAAAAAAAAAAAAAAAAAAAACCCACAAACAAAACAGCCAAACAAAAAAACACACCAAAAAAACCCCCAGGCTCCAAAGTTTGTGCCTGTCTTTCTGTGACGTTAACTTTCTCCTGACCCATTTTCACTATCTGTGCATCATACTCTTATGGGACAGATGAGTAATGAGCATTGTGACCTATAAAACCAGCAGAAGATGGGAGGGGGAAAAAAAAGTGCATTCACTTTTAGATGGTCTTCAAAAAAAGTAGTACTTACGGGTACACCAGAATGGAAGACACAGGGCCAGTAGAGAAGTTTTGGCTGTTTATAACTCCCATCCTTGAAAAGTTTGCAGAGATAAAAAAGGCAGGAGCACTCTTCCCTAGCCAGCCTACCATAAACAAGCAGAAGCTGTCTTGTGGATAGCTTTGGGTTGCAAGATGACCAGACTTACTATTTTAACATTCTCCATCAACTGCTTGGTCATTTCTGATGGCACCTAATTACATCAGCACTGACATACCAAGGGGAATGAAACCAGCGCACCCCTTTGCCCATCTCCACTTTTTAAAATCCTCTTAATAAACCCTACAAACCACTGGCTGAGGTGGAACATACTTCCCCCAATCACAGGCAGTCAGGCACACACCTGAACTCCCACGAACTCCGTATACCCTGGTGGACCAGAACACCTGGGCTCAGATATATTTCCAGGAATGCCTGCCAGTGAGAGAGTCTATCTCACTATACCCAGACTTAGGTCTCCTCCATTGCATCAGGTTGTCCTGGTAATGAAACAGCTGGTGATTCACCAGCTCTGTTTCTCAAGCCTCAAACCCCTCCTAATAAATCTACAAGTGAGAAAGAGCAGCCACCCAACAGCAATTAGTACTGCAATTAGGACACCAGCAGAATCCTAGGCTCCTATTTGGAACAGATCTTGAAAGATTAAAGAGCACAACCAACCTCTCCAAACAGCTTGAGCTAAAAAAGAGCAGGAGAATATGTCTCACTTCAGTCTCCACTGCAACAAGAAGGTTGGATTTTGTCTAGTTTGGCAGTGAAACGAAGAGAGACCTCACAGCTGCAGAAGGGTGCAGCATTAACTGTATAAGCCCACTCATCACGTGGCTGGTTTTAGCCTGTCGTTGTCCTTTTGCTGCCTCCACGGCTTTTGTTACTAAGTGGACTATATTAAGCCCAGGAGAGATGCACCGCACACCAGCAAGTGCCACACTGATGGCTGCCTGAAGGGCTGGATCAGCTTAGCAAAACAAAAAGGAGACAGAGATAGCACGGTGCACCACAGCCACATACCATGTGAAATCATAACAGGCTGAAACAGTGCAGAATACATTTGAACATAAGACTGATGAAGCACTAGATGAGATGGTCAAAGGAGAAGGAAAGTTTTCCATTTCTTTACACCTCTAAACCAGGACTGAGTGCCTTTCTAGAGGACATATTCCAGCAGCTCCAGACAGATGCCAGGGCATCATCTGGCCTGTGATCTTTACAGGGAGCAAAAGCAGGGAATTTGCCTGTCCCTCCTTGCCTTGAAATATCCATAAAGCAGCATTAATAGGTCTTTTTGGAAAAGTAACTTTCCTTAATGCCAGGGTATATAATTGTTGGCACTTTTTGTGATTTACTTTTTTTTTTTAACCTCTTATTCAGGGACCTGCACACATAATACAAAAGAGCAGCATTCCACACTGCTATGAGTTAAGTAAGGATTACTCTAGAAGGCAAATAGTGCAGAGTATTTTCCACTTCAACCTGTGTGTGCAGTCTGATGGACATATTTAAAGGGATTGTAGGAAAAGCAAATGAATAGCAGGAATATCTGCAGAAACTGGTGCTCAAGCACATAATGAAAAGCCTGAAAGAAAGCAAGTTTTAACTGTACATGTTTGCTGTTAGCCTTGGAGTCATATTTAGCCATGCAGTGAACAACGAAAAAAGACGTAAACCGATTGTTTACTGCTCAGACAACAGCCTATTAAAATCACCCTTGTTGCTACAGCAATAGCACATATTTAAAGGCATTGTGGATGATTTGGATCAACCATACCAAGCCATGCCTCAACCCATTTCATAATGATTAGAGTTTGGTCATATTTTAAGTGTCTATGAAATTATGCAAATGGAATCTGTACCAGAAAATCAGATTGCCAGATAATTGACCATTAATCTTTGATAAAAGTTTATAAAAATTAAAGCAATCAGAAATCAGCTTAGCGTACTGTCTCTTGGGCCTTATTTTGGTCTAGTAAGTCTGTGCACTAAGCTGATTTCTGATTGCTTTAAGTTGTAAAAATTGCTTTTTAACCCACGGATATCAATGAGATTGCACCTGATGTAAGTCAGGGCTGAATTTGATCCGCTGTGTGCCTTAATCACAGTATATTTTTGTTAAAACCCAGTATTTGTGTGGATCTGTGGATACTGATTTGTTCAAGCTCACAATAATCTCCCCCTAAGCCCGTCAGAATACAGCAGGTTAATAATGCTGTAAGTAGAATCCAATTTATTCATAAAATACCGGAACGCTTTAACCAAACTGTTCTTTTGTGGCAAGCCCCCTCCTGCCTGGCTGCAGCAGACAAAGGTTCCTGCTGCAGCCAATAGGAAAGGGGCAGGATAACAATAGCATAGTGTCTGTCACACTGTCCATTTCTCTGTCCCTCCACTGGTCAGCCAGTTCCCTGTCCATCCATTGTTTTGCAAAACTAAAGACACTGCTGTGACCAGTCCTGCAATCCATGGTACCTGCTTTGGAGACTAACTGCAGCTCCATGTCCACCACTGATTTTGGTAAGTGTTTGTGGTGGCAGCAGGAGAGCGCAATCCTGTGACAACATTCTAGCCCATTAATATTATCTCTTAATTAGTATATCTAGCACTTGCTGGGTGTTTATCGGAATTCAATAAGCACACGCTGTAAAACACCCTGTTCTTTGTGAGCAACAAAGTAAATCCCACATGGTGTAGTGGGAAGTTAGATTTGCTTTGCATGGACTTAAGGAAAGCAAAGTATTTCATACTTAAAGAGAAAATATTTCCCTTTGCAAACTATGAATAAGTTCAACAACTTTGGCAAACCATCCACTCATCTGTGATCCTTGTTCTGTTAGCATCAGGATCCCTTCCTTGCTAGGAATCACCACACTTCTGGTGCAGTGCACAGAACAGGTATGATCTTACAGCCACGGGCACTTCAGTACAAGTAACAAAAGGAAGAGAGACTGGCAGGGGGAAAGACATCACTTGGAATGAGTAGAGAGTAAAACCACACTGGCCAAGACACCAGAGAGAGATTCAAGTGGAAAGGGACACCTATATTACTTATGATTAAGTTAGCAAGAAGATGGTTTATTTTGAAACTGATTTTTCATTAAGCTGGAGTTTAGGACGTTAATCAAATGTATGTGTACAATTCTGTGCTGTTCATTCACATACAGGGTCAGGGAGCTGTTCACAAGACAGGGATATATCCCACTCTCATGCCCCTATCCTCCTTTCTTTTCTCACATGGCCTTGTGGCAGATAGAAACAGCCTTATGACAGAGAGGGTTGTTGATCACTTTTTCAGACCATTTTCTTTTACTAAGCCCCAAGATAACTCATCTTTCTAGAGCTCCTCTCTCTGCAGTCCTGCTCAGGAACACACATTCACAGCCGGCAGGTACCACAGGTGGTTTTGCCTCCCATCCTCAAAGTGCAGGTACCTGATCTGTATGAGTTATCCTTGCAAAAACATGTGCAGATTGCTGCATGTGTCCCTTCCAAAATTCCTGGGGAGGGGAAATACATCTAACCTGCAACACAGGCTTTGAATTCACACAAAAGTAAAAGCTTTTGAAAAAAAATAAAATCACTGCTTAAGATGATTAATACGTTGATGACTACTGAGAAAGAGGTCCATCATCCAATGTGCTCTAGGTTTCCTAGAAAGAAAACCACCCAGCACACTTTAAATCAGCTAAAAGCTTATGGGTGCCACAGTGAAACCATAATCACAAAATCTACAGTCTGCATTACACAGGTGGCCAGTCTAGAGGGTCATAACATTTTCCCCTAGGATAATAAAGTTACTTTGCTGATGTAATAAAATTTCTGCAGTAAACAGACAGTCACCTTCAGCTCCCAGGAATACTGCAATAACAAAGTCTGCTACAAGCTGATAGGGATCCAAGTGTTGTAATACTCTTGCTACAGCTGTACCCAGTGAGACAATCACACCTAATCATCACATGTAAATGCTGTAGTCACAGAGCAACAAACATTCCATGAAGTTCTATCTGGGACAAGCCATCCAAAACTTCTCCAGTTAAGATAGAGTTGTGTAAATTGTTTGAGCTACTGTACAACAGCAGCATCTCAGAGAAAGGGTTTGAGGAGTTTTGTGCTTGAAAGCAAGAAGAGAGAAAGGGTCCAATGACCTGTTATCACAAATCAGCTCAGTGCCTCCTTGTGGTACCAGCCTCTCAAGCAAATCTCATAGTGATGGGGGAGCTGCTGATAGGAATGGTGTCTGGAGAGACACAGCACGTGATAGGCCCCAATAATGATCCCAAGGGAAAGCCCCGAGGCAAGGATTACAATACTTCCATTGACCAAATGCAGACAATGGATAGAAGTTACATAGAAACTCAAAGCATCACCGACCACACTCCAGTAGTGGCCAGGATGGATCACACGACTGTCAGTGGGTGCCAGGGAATAGGTCAGCAAATGCACAGGTATCAAGAAGCATCTGAGAATGCCACAATGTTCATTAGCTTTTAAAATAATCGTACTATTGCAGGCATTTTCCAGCAGCATTTTCTCACGTGGACAACAAAGACTAAGAGGGGAAACACTGTCAAATACTCCTGCGACCTTGAAGCGTTAGGGAGGTGACCGGTTTCAAACTTTCTCCATTCTCATCAGTATGACAATCATATTCCCCCTCTGCTGGACTTCTCCGTTCACCTTCCTTCATAACATTGTCTGCTGAATTTTAAAGTCATTGGTCTATGCACATAATAGGGGGTGGTGACTGTCTTGTTGATTTTCCAGTGCTTAAGTGACTAAAAGCCAATATAAACCAGTGCAAAAGGAGATGATCCAGTGAGAAAAATGCAGTTCTAAACTTTAGCGGGAGACAGAGAACATCCATCTAACTCAGCGCAACTCACTGACAGCAGAACATAATTTTCAGTAAGGGCAGCAACCTCGGTGAGTTTTGATCTAGACAAAGGATAATGCATTTGGGCAGGAGTAACCCATGGTCAATTCTTTGGTTTTTTGCAGGAAAATCTTACTTGCTTCACAAAAATTCCAAAGGACAAATGACCTTCATCCTCTGGCACGTAACAAGGATCTATGGATGGTTTCTGCTGGCCACATAAAGCTGAAGTTGTAAGAATGCATAAGCCTCCATGCACAGAGCAATCAAATCAGTCTCCAAGTGCTCGGACATGGCAAAAAAATAACTGTTGTGATGTGGATGGCAACATTACCACAACCACAGAGTCACTCAAGGCTGCTTTTCCCCAGGCATTTCTCACCCAGTTCCAGGGCTCAGCTTCAACCAGGTGGATGCAGTGACTTGTACACACCCCGCTTCATGAACAGTGACTCTCTTCTGAGTGCATTAAATAAGCATCTCACAATTCTGCTCTTTCAGATATTTAGTTAGGGGAAAAAACCCCTCATCTAAAACTACTCCCAACTGACAAAGGGCTCTTGGACTGCTGCAGATTGAGAGCTTGAGACGCTTTGAAAAGTGCTTCAAGACTGGAAGCACTCCTGGATTAGCAATGCAATTTGATATGAATGTTTCAAGCTTTCAAAATCTTCACAAGTTCCTTCTTTTGTGGTTGGTTGCATGAATATGTTTGCTCATCCCTTGCCTTTGCTGGAACATCCTTGTGAAGATTTTGAAAGTTTGAGGAGTATGGGTTAGGAATTTCTCCCCACCTGCTAAAGCAAGACCATGGAAGAGGAAGAGGTATTGGCAGAAAGCTTTGTTAGAGGAGGGGGAATACACAAAGCCATAAAGTACAATTTTACAGTCTTAGGAAAAGGTTCTCTGGATTTGCATAAGTGGACTTGGCAGTGAATATGTTAACAGTTGACTGTAACTCTTAGGAGAGAAACAAGCTGCTTGGATGCTGGCAGCAAAAACGCTGCTTTATCCAATTCCTACTGTGCCAAGCTTCTCCACCCTCTCTCAGAGCAGCATTTAGACAAATGCCAACCTTTTAAAATTAAGTGGTCCCATCATTATTAATTCATTTGGTATTCATTGTAACAACATTAATCATGGTAAACTGCAGCAGCTTTATTGCACATGTAATGGGTAATTTCCTAGAATTCCCAGTAAAATCTTTGACATTGCTAACAATGTAAAGACAATGAGACATTACAACTAGGCAAAACAATAATAAACACACAACTTGATAAATCATTATTCTGCCCACAAGTATGTTAGAAAATAAACTCATTTCAAAACTGGAGGAAAAAAACAACAGGCAATAAGTGACATCAGTGAGTTTGAGGCTTTTGGTTGCAACAAAGAAACAAACCAGCATGCTAATATGACATTTACAAATAATACCTAACCGCAGCCTAATTAATTTATTGTGTGCTTACTAAACTAGCATACATATTATATTAGAAGAAAAACACTTATTTGTTCTGTTGCTAAGAAACTTCAGACATTTGCATATTTAACAAATTGTTAGAGTGTTTTTAACCAGAACCCATCACTATTTATAAAAGACAAATTTAAAACAGGAGATCAAAGACACAACATTATTTTTTCTTTTGTCAACTGTCTTTGTTCAATGGCTCAAAGAAGGAGTTTTATAGCTTGCTGATACATAATGAAACATCTGGTATTATTTGGAATTACAGTGGAACCCACTAATAGTCAAGGGCTTTTCTTTCTTTCATAGAATCATAGAATTGTTTCAGTTGGAAAAGCCCCTCTAAGATCACCAAGTGCAGCCACCAACTTAACACCATCCTGGCCATTAAACCGTGTCCCAAAGTGTCACATCCACACCTTTCTTGAACACCTCCAGGGATAGCGACTCCACCGCCTCCCTGGATAGCAGGTCCCTAAGCCTGACCACTCTTGTGAGAAATATTTTTTTTCTAATAGCCAACCTAAACCTCCCATTTCTTCTCATCCTATCACCTGATACTAGGGAGAAGAGACTGACCATCACTTCACTACAATCTCCTTCCAGGAAGTTGTATAGAGAGCAATGAGGTCTCCCTTCTGCCTCCTCTTCTCCTTACTAAACAATCCCAGTTCCCTCAGCCGTTCCTCATAAAATTTGCTCTCTAGACCCTTCACCAGCTCTGTTGTTCTCATACACCATCGATGTACTAGAGGGACCAATCCAGCAGCACCTGGAGAATGTGCCTTTAAAATCAGAGCAAGGTTTTCCTGAGTAAGGAGTTTAGGACACATGCCTAGAACAGGAATGCCACTAACTTTTTTCTTTTGAAGGTTCCAGATGTCAGCCAATTTTAAGTGATGTCATAAGTTCTGCAAGAGCAGGAAATGGAAGCACAGAATGTGGGAGCAAGGCCAAGGGTTCTCCACTAACTGGGAGATAATGGTGTGATTCAGTACAGTGACACTGCTGCTCACCATGCCTATGGGCATCCCATCTGCAGCACAGCAGCCTGTAGCTCCCTGGGCATTAATCCAGAGCACCACTGGGTCACTATTTTACACATCATGATCAAGGTCTTGCCAGCTCACTGGCCTTAACACATTGATCAGCAGAGCTTGAAATCCTCTTCTCCTACCCTATCTAGACACTTGCTAGAAAAGCAGGATGCCTGGGCCAGAGATGCTTTGTGGGGGACACACACACCTGAACTACATCCGCCTGACATCGAGCACATTGTGCCAACATGACCAGATCCGGAAATGCCCTTGGGGTGTCACTACTCTGCTATTCCACCTCCATTGCAAACACAGTCTACAAGGAGCAAGATAAAAAGGAAAGCAAAGAGGCAGGGAAAGGAAATCTGAAAACTCAAGGTGCTGTAACAAAACCAAGGTAATGCTAACCTTGCTATGTCTAAAGCTCTCTTCACAAAGCTGCCACAGGGAGTTTGTCGTGTCAGAGCTGCTTTTTCCACCTACCAAAGCTCGGAGTTAGTCAGGTGTCTCCTTCCATCCTTCCCCTCCCTGCTCTGCCTATCTTGCCATAAATCCAAGATCAAGGAATTCCTGTGGCAGGGCAATATCCTGCTGCACTCTTGGGAACAGGTTAATAAAATTTGTACATCTGCCTCAGTCAGCTAAATACTCAAATTTATTATTCAAAACAGCTTCCAAAGAAAACATGTGACAATTAAAATAATTATTTCTGAGCACAAAACATTTAAAAAAAAAAATCTGCTAAACTGTAGCAGTTTACCACAATCACCAATAGAGGTTTCTGGAGGATTTTAGAATTCCAAGACAAAATCTCCATGCAAGGGAAAAAGGTTTGTAACAGCTGTAGTAGCAACCATTTACAAACTTCATTAACTAAAAGCAGCAGGTGAGCAGCGTGCAGGCAGCAGTTTAAGCTGTGCAAGGCTGAAGATGACTCTGCTGTTTAAAAGAGCTGGGAGTAATCGCAGTGCCAACCTTGGTTTGGATGTGACTAGCTGCAGCTCTTCCCTGGGCCCAAGGAGCTGTCACCGATGGCACACAAAAGAGAGGCTGCTGAAAGATGCGGCATTTTTGGCAAGCCTCAGCAGGTCCTGCCAGCTCGATCTCTTGGGAAGGAGCAGCTCTTACCAGCAGCCTTCCCTGCTGCATCACACAAACTGCTTCACAGCAGGGAGCACATTTGTCAGTGGTCTCCACCACAGGAACAAGTTACTTCGCACCAAGGGGTAGAGTTGGAAGAACACGTACAAGAAGAATGTGCACATTTTTAAAGCCTTTGTGGGTTTGCAGCACACACAAAGTCTATGGCCTGCAGTGACATTTGTCTGTTAACATTTCTGGCAGAGGCTGTTTACGACACAACTTCATCTGTGACTCTGCTGGATGGTAAAAAGCTCAGCACTTCCATGGAAGCATCCTCTGTGCTTCCAGCACAGCACTTCTCTGTGTTAGTTAAAACAAAGCAAACTTTGTACCAAAAAGCTTACCATGCTAGCAGGTGTCCCAACAGGAAACTAATGTCAGGTTGTTGCCCATCTGGGTATGTCCGTGATGGCTTTAATCTGCCCAGTTGGCGGCCCATGGCTCTGTGCCTTCACTGCTAAGAACTTCTCTCCCCTTTACTTGTGTTGCCACACATGCACTGCGCCAGCAGGTACTTTCATCCCAGGCAGTCAACCCATCTTACAAGTAACCCTGGATTTGTTGCACAGACATACACTGAACAGGATGAGATTGCAGTCACCAGCAAGGCAGTTCTGGTGAGATTGCAAGACTGTCCACAGTCTTCTAATTAAAAGTAAATAGCAGAAGTTCAGTTAGTTTAGAAACAATTGAAAATTGGACAATAAATGGGACACGGGTAGCCTTAATAGAAAGCAGGGCCAACAGTCTCTGTACTTGGAAAACACACAAATACAAAGCTTTCCCTAATAGCATCATGTGCTGCAGTTTGTTTGAGGCAGAGGACTCCCCAGCTGTAACTAAAACCATTTCTTACATTCATCTGGGATGCAAAAGAGCATCTAAGGGAAATTCTGTTGAAAGTGTTACTGCTACTATTTATAATAAAAAATGTTGTTATACAAAGACAGTCCCAGATGATTATCCATAAACCACCAGTCTCTTATGGTGGAAAGTGCCGAGGTTTTGCAGTTAGGTGTTACGGGGTGGGCTGACATAAAGCCTGACTGAACACAAAAGGCATGTTTGCTGCTCTCCTCAGTTGTGCCTGGTCACAGGTAGACTGCTGGCCACTTCATCAGGTCTCAATTGCTCTTGCTGGCAGCACAGTTTGAGAGGCACACAGGGAATCTCAGGCGACAGTCAAATTGCGGGCATGCGCAGGAAATGCAGCCAAGTTCTGCCAGCCACCCTAAAGGGGAACGCTACCTGCCTTGAATCAACTTAATCTCAGTCTTATGTTACAAATGTGCAATACCTCCCTGCTGGAGAACTACAGTCTAACCCAGTTGTTTGCTTTCTGCAGAAGGATAGAGTGAGTCAAAGGTACATTTTGGGCTTGATGGACAGTTGTAGCTGCTAGTGGCAACACCATCAGCATCACAGGAACCAGAAGGAAACAAAGCACCACAAGAATAAATTCAAGAAGTTCCAAGCAATCAGTTTTGCATTTTCAGTTCATGATACTCAACACTCAAATGTGTTTTGAAAAAAAACAAAACAAAAAACAAACAAACAAACAAAAAAACCAACAAAAAAACCCCCAAAACCTAACCAGATCTATTTCAAGCATGTAGATACAGGAGTAATTTCCCAGTTATTTGCTTGGGAAAGTAAGGTTTCAGTTTTCAAAGGCCTTTAATTCCTACTAACTTTTGAGCACTGTGGTCTCAGGTACAGTTCTCCACCCACCAATCCCTTACAGGGGAGGATAAATATTGCTTTTTTAAAACTTACTGGATTCTTATTAGTACAGATGACTAATTTGAAGCAGCTTGTGGCTTTACCTGTCAATAATCTACTTTATCAGACCTTGAATACAGAATATGCATTTTAGAGAGATCAAAAATATACATTCTTTATAATAGCCCCTTTACAATACTCCACCATGGGTTGTGTTACCTACTTTGTCAGGATTCCAACTTTTCTTTTTTACAGCTCCCCATTTTTTTCTAAAGCTCCCATCCAGACACAGAAATAAAGGTATAAAAGAGTTTTCTGATATTTTTCACTTGTTCTCCCTCCCTTAAAGACTACTTCTATGCTCTAAGATCATCTGCACAATGGATGTGCAGCTCTGTATGATAAACACAGTACCACTTCTACATGTAGTCCACGTGAGTGCAAGGCCTGGTTGGGAACACTGATACAAGGCAGAGGAAAATTGCCACTCAAAATTCTTGTTTGCTATTTGTATCCTCCAGCCTAAATATTCTCTCCCATTCTCTACAGGTTAAAGCTACATCTCTCTCCCAAGTTTCTAGCAGTTAACAGGCTAATTATTACTACTAATCTACAGACTTCTTACCATTATTAGACTTTTTTGCACTAACTCTTCCACCTCTGAGGTACATCGTACTTGCAACAGCAGTGCAGTTTATTGCTTCTCAAAAAAGAAGTGGGATGACAAGCTGCAGTTAATCAACCTTCAAAGAAAGTAAAAAATCAAATGTTTATAAAATTAGTGTCAAACACTTGGATCTTTTCCACGTTGAGTAAGACAGTCTCCAATAGAGGAAATCTCATGGAGAAAACCAGAATTTAGATGATGATATTACAATATGATTGGTCAAGGTAATACTTAAGTACGGAGTGGGCTGGGTCTGCCAGGGCGAGGCAGGGGGTGTTGTGTGGAAGTCTGACAGGAGTTGCTATCAGACAGCCCCAGAGGAGCCTCCTCCTTCACTGTCATCACAGGAAGCACTGCAGAGACGCCTTGCCATGACAAAAATTAATCACTCCACCCACTACTGATGGGTAAAGAAGTCCACAAGGATGCAACAGAAAAAAACCCTTCTGCGGGATCCAGTTCAGATGGGCAAGACTGAGACTTTACCAAGAAGCAAGAGGATGAATTGATTAGTGACTGTGGGCACTAGGACAGTATGAGATGGCTCTCAGCATGTGAACTCACTGGGAAAACCAGCCTCAGCAGAAACCCAGCTCTCCACCAGCTGGATTCAGCATTCAAATGCATAACCTAAAACTGTCTGGGTGTTGTTAATTTATCCTCTCAGTGCTAGTGTGTAATGGGCTTTTAATGAGGGCAACACTGCAGGGGCAGAGGAAAGTGGTGCTGCCAGGTTTTTCCTAGAACTCTCCTCCTTTCCTAGAACTCTGCCTGCTCCAGGGTAACAACACTAAAGGCTGTGCACAGCATTACCAGAAAAATCACAAAGTGCTATGTGGACTTTCACATTTTGATGCCACACAAAGCTGGGTCACTGAAGTTCTTCTTGCATTCAGAGGGCTATGTTCCCAGTGGCATAGAGGGAGGGTTTAGGAGATAAGGAGTGTGCACATATGCAGAGTGCAGAGAAGGGAAAGTGAAAACCGGTTAACGTGAAATCAAGTTGTTAATTGCAGGAAAATCACTGGACAATTTTATAGTGGTCTGTCATTATATCTAGAGATGACACCTAACCCAGTACAGCTCCAACCCTGTCCTTCTCTCCCACAGTTAGCATTCATGGGCAACAGCGCAGCTTTTACACTGCAGGTACTGCCACAGTGCCTGGCTTCCCTCAAATAAAGACTAACCTTTGCCACACATGACAAAATCCACAGACAGTCCAGGTTTCCTGGCAGAAAACTGTTGGGTTTAAAATCCTTCATGACAGGCTTTCTGCCACTCTTCATCAACCCAAACATGAACTCGATCTGACCAACATTAAAAGCAGAGATTATGTAATTTATAGTCCATGTAAAGTTGCTGCTCATCAGTCATTATCAAATGTATATACTACAAGACATTTACATTGCAATTGGGGAAACTAACTGTTATGCAACACATCATTTCAAAGGTTTTTTTGGGGTTTTTTAAAGTGGCTTCTAAACATTCTCCACTCAAATTTACTTTAAGTGTTCAAGTTGGGGAAATTTGATTATGTGGCTATTTGTAGGCAGTGGGCAATAGGACATCAACAAGACAGAAACAAGCCAGTTAAAAATCCTCTTGAATATTATGTGACCAAATGATACAACTGATCATTCCTCTCTAATTGCCCTGTCGTTTCCCTTCCCTGTTTTTATTTATGTGGTCTATTACGTCACTCAGGTTTTCTGAAGCTTTGCAGTAAAAACACAGCAAATATAACTTTATATTAAATCAATACATTCAGTGGTTATTTGATCATTTCCTTTGGCAATATCACATGAATTGGATCTCGGAGCTACAAGCAAGAAGATGGCACTTCTTGTTTGGAAATGAAGAGCCATGTTGCACATTTTAAAAATCCATAATGAAACCTTCATTATAGAGACATATATCTCACCATCCATCATCTCCAAACATGCAGGCTTGGAAATGAAAACCTGCCTGCCTTTAATTTGATGGGCTGAGTATGTAGCATTCCCATCCTGCCGGGGGGAGGGCAGCACTGTATTATTTATTCGCATGCCTGCAAACAGACAGGCAAATTTTAGAGCAGCATCTCTCCTCAAAATCCTGGAGCCACATATTTGGGAATAGCCCTGAATCACACACCCTTGTTCCCCCTTGCACCAAGGGCTGCATTGTTTGCTGCCATTAGCACAGTGGTAGGGTGACCTTGGGCTGTGCTCCCCTCTCAAGCTGTGCAGCATCTGCTACAGAGTGGGGGTTATTTCCTTTTCTATTTATTTTCCCAATTTTGTTTCTGATCTCTATTTCTTTGTGGTTTCCTGAAGTCCTTCTGACAAAGCCACATATTCTGTCCCTGTCCTTTATAGCACTGGAGGGCACTGCAGAACACATGAAATTTGTTTCTAATTTTACATCTGCTAAAAAGCATTGCTGGGTTACAAATACATGCCAGCAAAATTGGTAGGGTCTATCCCACTAATGCCACAAGACAAACAAAGCCAAAAGGAAATTTAAAAAAGGCTAAAATACAGAACAAATATTTTTGCACTTCTTTTAGCTTGTGCAACCTTTCCTCTTTCCCCTCCTTCTCCCACAGTTTACCCAAGTTCAGCTTTTCACCATTACATATGTAACTGTTTATATGTGGAAAAAAAAAATTACAATACAAGCAGCTGAGGAAGAACAGTTTGGTTCTTCCTCTTCTGTACATCCCATACATGTGTCTAGAAATATCTTCAGTCAGAAGTACGAGGAGGATGCCTCCTTCCTTGAGGGAGGTAGCAACCAAACACTGAATGTTTCAAGCAATGGGCCAAAGTCCTGAGGCACAAAATTCAGTTTGAACTGAAAGGTTGATCTCATCTGCATTGGTACAGTATGCTTCACAGCATCTATTTGTTCTCATTATCACACTTCCCTGAACTTCAGCTAAATCATTCTAAACTTTATTACCACAGCAGAACAAGCCATGGGGCAGCTTCTAAGGCAGAAAGACCTGCACTGCTGGCAGGGCAGCAATGCCCTTTGGCAAGGCAGCTAGGGCATGGGCAGCACTGCAGCCACTGTCACTGATTTCAGTCAGTGGTCTGCATTTCAGATTGTGCTTTGGTTTCTCCCTCTTGTCTGTATTTGCTGCACCAAAGTTTCACCTACACGTAGACAGCAGCTCCCAGTCTGGCTTAGACTTCACGACTAAAAATGTCACCAGACCAAGGAACACAATTCTGGGTTTATTTTCATTAGTACTAGCACAGAATCATAGTAGTTCAATGCTCTGCAAGTGCTAATTAAAGACCTTGTCATAAGAAACTTGAAAGAACATTTCAGAGCTGGATCCAGCTTTGCAGCTTGAGTCTATCAGATAAAATGCAATAGCGCAGACATTCCAGCACTTCCTACAAACCACATTTTCACACTTAACAGAATTTTGCACTAGATAAAATGTACGTGGTTCCTAACAGAGAGGATCATCATTTGCCTGGCCTGGTGATGCCCTCTGGCTGTCCACAGACATGTTGGCCATGCTGTGTTGCCATAAGAGAGCCAAAACTACAACTAAAAGCATATTCCCTTCAGCTGCCAGAGTAGGTCAGATGGTTAGAAACAAAAGACAGAGCAGTTGCCTTCATCTGATCCACAAAAGCTTGTGTCACAAAGTTAAGACTCAATTCCTGCCAATAAAACTTAGCCCAAACTGCACAGAATTCACCAACTTGTGCATGATTCTCATGCAAAACTTCAACATTCCCACAACATTTCCCCAGATACCAGTATATGTGATCCAACATCTCCATTTCAGACCAGATCTGAAGAACACGTTGCTTTTCATATTGCACGACAGAACTTTTACAGGGCTGAACTGAAAAAACATTTTTTTCAGTTGTGTTTGGCCCTTCATGATCTAACTTCCTCAGTGATCACTCTTGGTGAGAAATTTCAGCTATACAGACTTGCTAGAGACTAATCTGCCTCCATCTGCACATGCACAGTATATCCTGTACTGTACAAATGTCTTTTCCAATATGGATTATGGGCTCATAAGCTCTATGGTTCTGCAAATCTTCCTGGCCTTTACTTTTTAGCTATTATATAAGAGTAATATTTCCTAAAAGGACAAACATATGGAATGTATCTATCCAGCACTAGATGATCACAGTATGGTGTTGAAATATATTTGGAGAAAAATAAAGCCATCTATAGGAGAAGGGCAAGAAGTGATCTTAATTTTTTTTTATTGGGGAGGGGTAGGAAGTTTTGTTGTCTGGAGTGAAAGAATATTAAAGGGAAAAATTAAAAAGGGTTTGCGTTGGAATAAGCTAACCCTAAATGTTCAATGAATCTAGGTTATGTTCTTTCAAAAATACTTTCACTGAGCTTGTAAGATTGTGAAGTGAAAATGTTATTTCAAAATGTCTTGTTTGAGAATGCTTCAGGCTTTTTTCAAAGTTTTTTGGTTTGTTTTTTTTTATTTTATTTTATTTGCTTGAAGCAGTACAATACATTTCATTGAAAGTAATTTCTCTTTCCCTTCAGTCATCTTTCATTCTCAGTTATTTTACACTGGTTACTGTAAATACCAGACTAAAAAATAAACCCCAAACAACCCAGAAGCAAGTGGGCTCCAAAAGACAGATTAAAAAAAAAGTTGCAGATACCAAGGCTACAAATGATACGCAAAGCTTCGCTGGTTTAAACTTTTTATCCTAACTTTGACATAAAAACATGCCCCTCTGCTAACTATTCATCTCGGTTTTCTTATCCATAACATAGGGATAATAATGGCTGTACTTGCCTCAGTGGAGGGGATTAGTTGGTATCTACACAGATCCTGCCTGTGTATAGCACAGTGATTATTGCCTCAATGTCAGTATCTCCTCTGCTGGTCTTGAGAAGTATGGTTATGCCTTCTGGCCTCAAAATTTAAAAATCATTTCAGTATGTAAAATACCTCGGTTTTGCTACCTCAGAAAGAAAATCTACAGTCATCCAGCAAGTTTGCAGTGCGGCCAGCACAGTGGCATGCAGCATTCAAAGGAGGAGGTCACAGATCGATAGAGATACACAAGTTGCTTCGTTTCTTAAGTGATCAGTGCCAGACCACCGGCAGACAAAGCAAGGTGTCTGCCAGATTTCAGTGGCAGCACAATGTCCAGTCCTGTCTGTTGAGAAACAAAAAGTAAAAAATAAAATAAACATGCCCCATACTTTCCCTCCATGCTTGCCTACTCATTCTACTTCATCTTTTCTCTTTTTGCTTACAAGTTCTAGACAATTTTTTTTTTTTTAATAATATATAGGTTATGGCAGTTTGTATTTTCATATCTGCAGCTGGAGTTCCAGCCTTAGTTCCGGATGCCCAGCTTTTGGGGAATGAGATGTGAAAGATATATATTTTCTATTGGTAAAGATAAACATGATTTGTAAGATGAACCAAATTAACAATTGATTACACACTAATGGGCTCTAATCAATACATTAGTTTAACTAAAAGGGGTGGGGGGACAGGAGGAAAGATGAAACAGTAATTTAAAATAACAGGGCCATTCTACTGGTATAGAAACCACGGTGTATAAAACAAAGCTGAGCAGCCCTTTGTGGAAGAATGCAATATCCTCTAGCTCGTTTCTTTCACCTTGTTTCTCTGTATGATGTGGCGTGTGTTTATTAAAGAATAAAAGAGCAATTATTGCATTTCCAGCAGATTGCAGCCCCAGCCGGTGCAGTAGCGCAGTGTCAGCCTGCTCTCTAGTGTTGTGGGAGGTGTGCGGCAGCCGGCACCCGCTGCGCATCCCGGCTGCGCCTCCAGCTGCACCCGCTTAAACACGGCCCGGGCCCCGCACAACTCTCCTGGGTGGTAAGGAAATCTCAATTATGCACACAAGGGATGTGGTTAGGGGAAGAAAGAAGAAAGAATGTTTAAATTGTATACGTAAACTGTTTTGTTTTACAGGCTGGAGTAAATCAGCACATTTGTAGGCCATATTTATCTGATCCACTCAGTAACAATCTCTCTCAGTCAACACCATTGATGTGGCATTTATGCCATGCAAAACATAACCAAGTCCTTATATTCAATTAAACCATTAGTGAAAAAAAGAAGAATTTTTGCTTCTGGGCAAGTCCCTAGTGCAGAATGGCACAAGTCTCTGCAACGCTGCTGCCAGAGACTGAGATGAGAGCACATACTGGAAAGAGAGGTAATTTCAAAATCCTCCCCTGTTCTTTGCCCTCTGCACTCAGCCCTCACTCCTAGCCCCAGAACGTTAAAAGAGGAGCTGTGATCTAAACAGACACCAATCAACTTGCCTCACAAAGGGATCAAGAAAGGAATCCACTCCTAGAACCGATTTCCAAACAGGAGGTGCAATCCAGCAGGCTGATGCTAATAGAGCCTTGCACAGACCCTAGTGAGAATTTGGGTATAAAGAGTGGCACAAGCAGACAAGCAGCTCCATCACCTGGTCTTTTCTTGGATGGCAGAGTTTAAGGCTATTACGTTCAGCCCTTCTTAGCTCCTATAACACACAGCCTTTCTACTCTTAAGCCTTGTTACACATACAGAGAAGGGAGATGGCCCCGACTCTCATCAAGTAATTCCAAGAGCTGCTACAACAGTGCACAAATTTGCCATCTGCTAGCAGAAACTTAGAAACAAAAGGTAGCAAATGCACACTACACACTCTCTATTGGGGGAGAGCACTTTGAAGGCACAACTAGTCTTTGAAAAAGATGCTGAGTTCAGTTAAACATATAAAACAGGATAAATGCAAGGGGAGCTACTCTTGTTTGCTGTCATCAAACCCCCATGTCTCAGATTCCAGCTTAATCACAGTAACGCAGTGTGTTCTCCACACATTTGTTGATCAGGAAACAAGATGGGATCAGAAGACCCCACTTGATCTCTTTGAAAATTATTCCACTGATTCACTCTGAAATGTCTTCTTTAGAAACTGGTCAATACTAGTTTAAAAAACAAAATCTAGAAAATGCATTTTGTCAGCTAAGGCAAAAATGTGGGTGTGGATGGCAGTGGAGAATTCGTCCTACTAAGATGCACTCTGGTGGAAAACTCCTCTCTCAGCAGCAGTCTGAGATCTACAGGCACCTAAAGCAGATTATCAACACCAAAGAGAGTTACACCTCTTGGACTGAAGGAGGGAGAATTAATGGAAAGATGCCAACATAGTGCATTCATAACCAGCAGTGCCTCTGCAAGTAGCACTTCTCAGACCCTTCTTAAAATACAAAGTTTCTTGCCAGTCAAATAGCACTGCCAAGATGCCTAAGCATCAGTCTCCTCTGGGAGGGCAGAACTACCACATGTGTACATGCTAGCTGGTGTAACAGGAGAAACAGCCACAACTGCCTTCAGTTTCATTAGACATAATCAAATATTCAGTTAATATCCAATGTATACCTAAAATCAGCTTGGTCTTAAGGAGCTTTCCCCGATATATGCACAGCTGCTGGAAATGGATGACTTCTTTCATTAATATTTGCTTCAGAAAATAGCTAATTCGCTTTGGCTGTGTTTATGTACTTTCTACAACTACGGCAATAAATCAGTGTGCTGGGAAGACCATTGCATGGAAAAGGCAAATCTTGGGTAGGTATTAAACAGCACTCATTCAGAATGAACTCTGAACTTGTGAAATGAAAAGCTGAAGATTATATGGAAAAAACCTACTAATCTAGAGGGTGAGAGCAATATGATGCTAGAATTTAGAGATATTGAAGACAGTAGCTTTGATTAAGTGCAGCCACAAACTATTCACAAAAAAACAGTCACAGCCAGCTTGCTTAGAATGACCAAAATAATTTTGTTCTGCAGTAAATAACTGTCCCTACACAAAAATGCACCATTTTTATTCAGCTGTTTGTTGACAATGGGTGATTGAATTAATGAACTAAATTTAGCAACTAGTGGTGTAGTTTAAGTTAGCTTCTCTTCTTAGTGTAAATTATTATAAAGAGTACTGAAACCCATACAGACTTACAACCACGCAGGAAAGCAGTCTCTCATGATTACTGTAGATCAGCCTCTGGCTGTGCAGGGTAATTCCCTGCCTCACTCTAGCTCTGCTCACCAGGTACATTTTCCATAAGTTGGTTTTGTAACGAAAAATATGAGCGGTTTATAAGCCGGGAGCAGAAGCCTCTTATTTTGCTTGTTTTACTGCTAGACCTATGGGGCATTACTTAGATTTGTCTGAAATTGGATAAACTTTATCCAGTGAACTTTGAACCTGTAGGTATGAATATTTGCAAAACAATCTCTCTGTATAGAAAGTGAGAGCAGTGAGCACAGTGTTGTATTTACTAACATACATGTAGACATTTCCTAAATTTATTAAGCTTCTTTGAGTTTACTTGAAAGACAGGTTTTCATTCACAAGAGTCCAAACATAAAAGAATTTAAACTCTAGCAGCATCCATGGTCTCACACACAGCGCCTGAACCTTCTGGTTTGTTTTCCATTAGGAAGGGCCATGAATATATGTGTGTGTGCACGTGTATACACACACAGAGACTGCTTTTATGGCAGTACTGAGAAGTTAAATAACCAAATAACAGTCACTCCCTGCACACCCTAGCTAACTACCTGGGATATGCCGATTATTGTCCACAAATCAATTAACATTGTCCAAATCAATTAGTACTGTGCAACACCACTTTTCAGGCTTTTCCATCATTAATTCCTACTGGCATCTGTCTTCTGACTGCATGCTCTGACCATCTCTGTGCCCACTAGGCCTCTCAGTCTCAGGAGAACTTCGTCTTCTACTAATGATGTAGATTTACACAGTTTTATTTTACTAAGCAGAGCAGAGCTAAGCGTGCGGCCAAGCAGCAAAGGAGGGCTCTAGCCCTCAGAGGAGTGACAGATCTCACGGACAAGGCTTCAGCTACAGTAAAGCAGCTGCATTATTCTGCAGCTCCCTCTACTTGCTGCATCCCATCATGGCAGCGTGACAATTTGCCTCTCTAGCATCCCCATCATTCTCTCACAGGTCAGACGGTAAGATCAATATAAACAAGAAGAGAAGAGACATATACTCTTGTAAGAAAAGCCAGGAAGTTCAAAGTTATAGCTGACAGTCTGGGTTTAACTGACTGATCTGGGAAACAAAACTAAAGCAGAAGGGTGACATGAATGAAGGATGAAGTGTCAGATTGGAAAGCACTTGGCTTTTATCAGTCTTAAGTTAAACCCTTGTGATTAACCTCAATTTTCTCATATAACATAGAAAAAACATTTTAAAAATGAAGAAAAAAATATTTCATAAATGTTCACACATGAGAGAACTCCACAGCTCTGAAATGGACACACTGGCAACACAGACATTTCAAATTTGGAGCAGTGCATTCTGCACATGACAGACATTTCTCCCAGTGATAATATGTGATGATACCCAAACAACATTGCTAACAGCAACGAGCCAGTGCTTCCTATCCCATTTTACCCCACCTGCCTTTTTGCAGCATACAGTGCATTTCATAGGTATAAACAAGACAGCTATTCAAAAGGTGAAGACCAAAAACCACAGTGCACAGCAACCATAGCAGAGAAGGGCTAAATCTTCCAATCTTGAAGTTAGCATCAGTGGCAAATGGTCTCAGTGGGCACACACACTGCTCTCCCCAATTTCTGCCACCAAGCCCGACTAGCCTGCCAGCTGAAAACACTTCCCTTACTGTTGCTCTGGGAAAGGGGCAGATGATCAGAAATTCAGGACTGAATTACTGCACCAGGACCTGGAAAAAAGCCTGGCTGAGATCAGTTTCACAATGAAATCTCCTGTTAATTGCTTGCATAAGTGCGCAGCAGCTCTTCACACACACTAATACAGTGATCAGGATACCCAGTAGCATCCCAGCACAGCCCTGGCACATTGTCCTCTCCAGCTGTGCCACTGGAGCTGAGCGATCACACTGCACTGACTGTTTCCAGCTCAAGGTGTTCAGCTGTTGATGCCACCCAAACCCACATCCTCAAACTTTCTGATAGCACAGCCACAGACTCCTACAGCAGAATTGATTTTGTTTTCAGAGGTAGCTTCTGGGTATTTCACAAACATTTTGACCACATATTCATTAGTTAGCAAATAAACTACTGTATTGATGGAAGGAAATAAAAAATCATAAGGAGTTTTTACTGCAGCTGCCTCAATTTTGCATGGTTAAAGGAATCTCGTGAAAGAGTCCATTGAGTCGCATGACTCAATGAACATTTATATTGTTTTAAAGAAAACTTGAGGGCCTTGTTTTGCAAGATTAAGCAACAAATGTCTTATATTTCAAATGAACTGCTCAGGCTTAATCCTGCAATTCTTTTCTAATCCGAGCATTCCGTAGGACTACGATGAGATCAAGGTCTCCTGACAGGAGCACATTTGCAAGGTCAGGGCTTTCATCTGTGCAAAATGCATGCAGCCAGTTACCAGGTGAACTCATTCTGCCCAATTTCTAACCCACTTGAGTATCATGGGTTTGAAAGTTCAGATAAAAACAAAATCATTAAAAAAATAAATAAACTTTATTGAATTTCCTTTCCACTTACACAGTGAAATAGCAAGAGATAAGATGAAAAATATGTCCAGTGAGAACTGTGATGATGTAATAGGACCCAGAAATGGAGGTGCTGCTCCTGAGAGTAAAGCAAGTACAAAGTCACCCCCTTATACATTTCCCCCTTAAACAGAACCTATGTACCATGTCCAGTCACACGCACACACACGTGAAATTCCATCAAAGAACTGTCAACAGGATCTTTTCCTGCCATGGTATCAATAACAATTCCTTTCCTGCTGTTACCTTCCAGAAAAGGTTCAATGCAGTGGTGAAGGACAGAGTTGCTGTGCCCTTCACTTGGGTTTTCTTTACAGGTAACAGCACAGAAAGATATAGTATCTGTCCCTATTTCTATCTCTGTTTCTACAACAAAGAGCAATCATGCAGCATTGATTAGAGGTCCTGTACAAAGTCCACACTCAAGAGCTCCCCAAGGAGGACCAGAACACCTCACAAGGAATTGGGAAAACCCATATGGACACAGGCACAAGTCCTGGCATCAGAATCTCAGGTCTACCCAGTCAGCAGTTAATAAAAAGCTCTGCAACACAATCCCCCACTCCCTCAAAAAGGGCTGCCCCCATTTCCTCACCCACTCAGTGGTCCAGAGCAGAGCTGTCCCCATGATGCTGCCAGAAACACAAGGTAGCACAAGCATCTCCAAGAATGGACTCATGCAGAAATTAATATTTGTATGAGCTGCAAAGCATTACCTGGGAAGGATGGAGGCAGGGGCAGTGCACAGGGTCACCTGGGATGGCTGATGGGGATGGCCCCTTGCAACTCCTGCTCCAGGTGTAGAAGTTTACTGACACTTTTTAATATTCTTTTTTTTTGACACCCAGGAAATTAGTTTTCCCAGGTACAATATTTATTTTAAACCTAACATTTGTGTATTACAACCACCTCAAGTACTTGATCCTACACTCAAATAAAAAGAATGTCATAGACAAGTGCAATAAATAGGCCTTTACAGGCTTTGGTCATTGTTGAAAGATTTGCTCTGAAATTGAACCATTACAACTCAGCTGTCACAATTTCTGAGGTTTTTGTGTTCCTTGGTCTTTTGAAACGTAAGAATTGATAGGTTGCTTAGTCTAAGCACAGCGTCTGAGCTTATGAGTACTGATCCCCCATCCACAGGCTTATACTGAATGCACAGTTGTGACTGCAGCTGTGTCACAGGGTAAAGTCATTAATTAGAGTACCTAACAAATTGTTATTGGTGGTGTTCAGTTGTTTGTCAACACCCAAAATGGTCAATAGTGTCAACAACAGAAAGAGAACATGGCAAAAGCCAAGCTAAGCGCTCATAAATTAACTGAGGAAAAAACACAGATGAAGGTAGCGGCAACTGTGGAACAAATGAAGAAAAAGCAAAGAGGCGGTCAGAGGATTTCTGCACCCTGAAACACCATCTTTTGCTAATATCTCAAATGGCATTTCACAGGCTCTCCCTTGGCAGTAGCAGGGGGTAATAGATACTGACTTTTCTCCTTAGCTGCCTGCATCAGAAACCATTACTTACTGTGAGCTGCAGAAGAACTGGACCTTCTCTGCTATAGGCTGGGTAGGCTACACTCATCACTGCCTGAGGAAAACCAAGAACTCAGTGTAGGTGGAAGACATTTTTCCTTCTGACTCTACCGATATGGCTGGGGGGGATGCTTCTTTGGAACATCAAAGCTTTTCATAATACACACTGTTTTGATAAAGATCCTTGTGTAGTCTAAAAAGTTTGAAACAACCATTTTGGGGAGGCTTACTTTTACTTTCAAGTGTTTTCCATAAGACAAGAATCTAAATCTTGACACTAAAATGAAACGTTGCTTTTAATAATATATGCTCATCAATCAAAAATAATTTCCCCCCATAATATACATCATCTTTCTCAAACCTAAGGGGTTTTCCTTTCAACCAGAATGCACAGAAAACTTTAGACCACTGATCAGCAAGACAAAATCCAGTTTTCAGACAGAAGCAATGAGTCACAATTCAAACTGTGCTACCCTTTTTCAACATGGAATGTGACACCTATGTCTGTTTATTTGTACCACCCTCAGCCATATCCACTTGAGATGGTTTTTGCACTGCTGTTGTGCCAAGCAAGTCCTGTTGCAAGGAAAAGCCTGCCTGCTTGACATTGCCTTTCCTTCTCACCACACTTTTCATCAGCATGGCCTGAAATACAGGTTCCTGCAGTGGTTCAGGTCTGTGCCTTTGAAGGCTTGCCCCTTGCAGCAGTATTGGAGTGCTTTCCACTAGCATAGTTAACTGTAACAAGAAGCAGAGAGGGGAATTGCCTTTGGGGCTCAGGGAGTTGGGGTGGCCCAGCTGTAAGAAAAGCCGGGGCCTAAGGATCCTGCTCCTGTAGGACTGTCAAATTATGTAGAAACAAAATAAATGCCTAATTTTATGTGATTGAAAATTACCACAACCAATATTACGATCAAAAAAATTGATTTATGCATTTTGAGTTTACCAAGGAAAGGATTTCCCCCACCCCCCCATCAGTTGCTTTCCTTACTGTTCCCAGAAGGAAACAGTGTTTCATAGGCAGAACTAGAGCAGCCTGTCATAATCACTCATACCTAATGATGGATATTTATTGCTGTCACCAGAGACTTAAGGTCTAACAATCCCATCACATAAAAATAAAAAAGAATGTAATGACTTCACTGATCCGTTGCTGCTAAAGCTGAAGTACGTGCAGAATTTGGATTAATTCACATGTTTAAATTGATAAAATATGTTGAATTGACCTTTGTGGCTACAATATGGACTATTTGGAATACTGGATGCATACACAAGCATGTGCTCGACCACAATGCTTTGTAACTCATTGTCAATTTGCTTCAGTTTGTTTCAACTAAGCCACTGCAAGGTTCATAACTGTTAAATGAGAAGATGATGAGGCCAAGCAACGCGCTACAACTAACTTTACGTGCCCATGCACTACAAATATAGCCAAAGTTTTGGGGCCTGAGTTATTTGGGGCTGATGCTTACGGGGGTGGGGGTTGGTACAATGGAAGCTGTTTACTGAGTTCCTCTCTGCCCTGCTCTGAGCACTTCCCAGGTACATCTGAACTGTTGCAATTTCCCCACCCAAACAGCAAACACCGAACTGCACAGAAGCATTCCTAAGGGCAACAGGGACCTCATGAGGATGTTCTTTTTTAAATGGCAGACATAGAAACAACTCTGGTAGACAACAGCACCTTTCAGACCTCATTCTTATGTATTACATACCAAACGTGAAAAATATTTTATTTGTTACTAAAGATCATGCTTGAGTATCTACAATAGTTTGGACTACTGAGTGTGGAAGTGCATTTGGAAATAATGGTTTGGAAAAATGAAATAACAATTTTTAAAACCCTGGAAACCAGGTATATAACTAACAGGCAACAAAGTAAAACTAGACTACAGATATGAGGGGACAATTCTGCTTCACAATGTTTTTTTGTAACAACTCTTTTAGGACACCTATCTCATCAGCTTTCATTTCTGTTTTCTCTTTACCTTATCCTTATTTAGCACTGTTTTACTGCTACTTTAATTTAGCTGGTAGCTTATTTTCGTCCCGTGGACAACCAATGGTATTTCTACACATTTTTAAACCTTTCGCTCAGTTATACACCTAGACCTGCATATGAAAACTATGCCTGTGGCCCTCAGCAGCCTGACCTAGTTGAAGGTGTCCCTGCTCATTGCAGGGGGGGTTGGACAAGATGACCTTCGAGAGTCTCCTCCAAGCCAATGCAACCTGTGAATTATTTTGTTCTCTAAAATTTCAAGATGCACTAAAAGACTTTCTAAACTTTTATCCTTGGCTAGGCTTATCCACTAATTTGGAGAGTTCTGACTCACGGAAGTCAAAGGACTTTGGGTCAGGGCAATATTCTAGACCTCAGTGACTTTGTTGGACTCACACTCATGTTTTCCATTGGTCCAGTTATGGTAGGCCCTGAAATAAAGACACAGTTCTCAGTCCCCTGCCATCTCTTTAGGAGCAAAGCAACGTGTGAACTCTCTTCATCCTTTCACTATACATGTTATTCCCTTTTATCTCTAGGAAAATAGTTTCCTGTTATTTTTAGCTCAAATCACAGCTTCATTTTTCAAAAAAAAAAAAAATCCAGACTCTACACTGTTTCTTAGTAATCCCCCAAACTTAATTTCCTGGGCTGAAAAACAAGCTGAAAAAAGGAGGAAATATCATTGACTTTTGATCTGTTTTGGTTAAGAGTTTGCCAAGCTTCTCAGATCCAGTTCATAGCCCTCTTTTAAGTACCTTAAGGTAAAGGATGCAAGTCACAGCTATGTCAGAACATGCTTTGCTCACCTTTTCTCTCCCCCTCAAACCATTTCTGACCCTGCTTTGGGGGACAATATTGAAAACAGTGAAAATATAACCCTGCTAAAAACATGAATCAAAAAGTCACTGCTTGTGGACATGTTTTTAAAATTGCTTAGTTGCATGGAAGTCCCTTTAGTGCTTGAAGGACTTTAATAAAATTGATTTTCTGAGTATAGCCTTTTAGCAGCTACTGTATAAGCTTGAAATATGAACCCTTCATTGTTGAAAGTGTTTCATTTTTGCCCTGTAACTAATGATCAAGGGAAAGAATGTGTTCACAATTCTCCATGGTTGCCATTTTCATAATTAAATTGTGCTAATAATAAAGCTTTGCAGACTTTAAACAAACCAGCACTGGAGTGGAATGTGGTTTGTAGTGTTTCATTTAGAGACCTCTGCAATTAGTCCTTAATGAATAAGCATACCATGGTGATAAGTAAGACATCTCTGTAAACCAGCTATTTACCAAAGCACAAAACGGTGACATTTTCGTCTCAACAACTGAAAATTATTCTCCAGATTTCTTCTGAAGGCTCTTAAGTAATTTTGGAAGTTAAAGCCCATTAATTGTCTTTAATGCTTGAAGTGTAATGGCAGCAGTCTCTCCATTGGTTATCCCAAGTATAATGGTTCAAAAAAAAGCAGCCAAGTCAGTAAGACTTGTAGCTGAACAGGAGCTGCGTGCACTGCTGGTAGGTTTTGGCAAGCCACAGAGAACTTCCAAGCACTTGAATTGCATTCAGTAAAGAAACATAGCTGCAGGTTATGCTTTCCCCTCACATATACTTATTTCCCCCTGCTGTATACTTACTTAAACTAAGTTTCACATTGAAAGATTCTCTCTTATATTTGCTCATTGATAAAATATCCTTTTGTGAGACAGCCTCGGCCAGATACATCTCAGGACATTTTAAGGCAGTGTTGATCTGAGAATTATGCTGATGTATGTCGGTGAGGAATCCAGTTCTGTGATTAAGCACACCGAATTAGGAGATCTGGATTAGTTCACTGACTGTACCTTTCTTACAAAGGTAACACACAGCCTATAGGAGGAATTCATTATTTTCTGGAAAAGCTTATTTCAGCATCTATTGAATCAAATGTAGTGGACTCTCAGAGCCATGCTCTGGTTCATATAGTACAACACTGCATAGGATCATGGGATTTTTTTCCATGGACTTCAGCAGGTATTGAAGCTGGACCTAAAAAGAGCAATGTGGTGACTGCTGATAGAAGGTAGTATCAAGAAGAACAGACAGACAGCCTGACAGACTGTCAGCAGACAGTTCTCTCATATAGCTATCAGAAGGCAATAGGAAGATAACACGGTATCTCCAAAAGTAACTGTGCTTCACCCTAGGTTATCAAACCAAGTCTTTCTAAGTTGTGTTTTCCTGACAGGATCACAGCCACTACTGATCATCTAAGTATGTTTCCTGTCTCTCAAATATTTGGGTAGGCAACTTTGTACTATCACATTTCAACTCGGGAACTTCTTTTTTTCTGCTCTGCACAGTCATCTTTCCTTTCTTTTGAAAAAAAAAAAAAANCAATTTTCTTTTTTTTTAAAAAAAAAAAAAAAAAAAAAAGTTGATGTACATAAAAATACTGAAGCTGCTGATATATTTTAGGCTCCCTTCCATAACAATCTGACACAAATCTTTTCCAAAAAGAAATACAAGATAAAGACATGGGGGAATATGAAATATGGAAAAGCTTTACACATGCAATTTCCAGAACCACAAATAAGAGACAGCAGTTCTGTGCAGTTTGCAATAATTCTTGTGGTACTGCTTGCTACAAAAACACTGCAAACACTAACCTGGACCCACACAGAAATCTCCCATGTCCCAAGTCCTCCCAGCAGTACTGTTTAGCCCAAGCTGCTGCACAGGCAGGTACAGCATATACTGACAAAAGAAGACACGGAATTATTCACCCAGATACTTTGCACTTAGACAATACAAGACCACAAGGTCTCTAGGGTTATGGATGCCTTTATGAAATATTTTAGAAATCTGCTTTCAAAATCTGATCAGGTTCCATTATCCATGCAAACAAGAGGTGCCAGAATAGGAAAAGCTGGAAAAAATAGGTATTATGTGACACAGTGCAGCTCATGGTGCAAAGATCTCTCAGTGCCTCAGTATAAATGAGCTCAGGTGCAGCATGGTTTAATTAGCTCCAGTATACCACCAGCAGCAGGACAGTTATGTCCATGTCATCAGTGTCCATCTCAGCTAGACATAACCTGCCTCTTTAGAAGAGTCAACGCAGATAGATGCCTCTGTGTCTGTAGTACCATTGATCTGAAACTCAGTTATACCATGGGTTACTAAATTTGGGCTTCAGCTAGACTTTTTGTTTCAACTGTTCCTTTTGAAGCTGCTAAACTTCACTTCTCAGATAGGCACAAGTCATCTGCTTTAAGCTTAAATCTACACCTGGCCATATCATACCTATTTGTTATCCTGCTGCTTTTGCCTCTTAAATACCCTTCTCCCTTATCTTTCTTATGCTCCTATTATGCTTGGATACAGAAACTTAAATGATGCTCATTAAATGAGACCCATAATCTGAAGCATACATTCATGTTATCCACTACATTAAAAAAAAATAACAAAACCAAAAGCAAACACAACAACCAACCAACCCACAAACTTTCATGTTAAAACTCTGTTTTAATTATGTGTTATTTTATTATGTGCATCTCTCTAAATTTTACTGATGTGTCTTACTCTCAATGTTAGAGCAACAATCTCCACAGAGTCCTTTGGGAAAGTGTGAAAAATTATTTACTGTGGGTTTTTTTATATTGTCATTGTTCTTAAAAATCTCAGCTTAAAAGCACTTAGTGTTAGATTCTCTATGTACAAGCATAGAAATGATGTGTTATAGTCCACACACCCAGCACTGGGTCATCGTTGAAAAACTGACTGGATGATCTTAGATGTCTCTTCCAACCTGGCTGATTCTATGATTACAATGGATAAACTTCCTTAATGCCAAGAGATTTCATAACCCTTGGGATAGGGACAGTGTCATGGCTCTCTAGACATCATTTCCCAGGTACAAGAAGTTGGGTGTGCTGCTGTGGTGACATCATGCCACTTAAGAAACACTTTGTCAAAATCACACCCAAAGACCCTTGGAGAGCAGCCTTCTCTCATGAGGGCAGAGAGCAGATGGATGAGAAGAGTTTTCCTGGTCATACTAATCCAACCTTCTTACTGATTCACTAGATCCTGGATGTTAGCAGGCTTGGGATAGGGACTGTATCGGGAACAGCACTTCTAGTGGTGGTGTAGCTACTTCTAAGACTATTACTGGGAAAACAGATCCCACCACTACACTTCCAGGTACTGTCTTATTTTAAAAGAAAAGAAAGGAGTAGAGGTAATGAAAACTTAGAACTTGGAACTAACATTCCCATCAAAGAACTAGTACAGAATGGACACAAACTTTGGCACTTTGCCAAAATCCAGCCCCTACAGCCAGACAGCATCTCTTAAGCCTTGCACAGTCCAGTTTGTCAAACTGCACTGATGGGAACTTTCAGATGTCTCCTGTGCAAAAACTGATATTCCTAAACTGCAATCCCAAAAATTAATGAGGTGGTGTCATGTTTATTTTATGCCAAGATTGTACCTTAGTACCAGAATAGCTGTTCTACTTATTTTCATTTGTGGAGAAGTCTCACGAGTGCCTAAAAGTACTCCTGCAAATAGGAATTCTATACCTGATTGTGCAAAGCAGCAAGAGGCAATACCCTCTGAAATAACTTCTTTATCTCTATTATAATTTACAGACTCTTTTCTATTTACGTTTTATAAACCAGACTAAAATATTTGGCGCACAGAAAGAGGACAAGCAGAAATGCTTTTCTTAAACAGAAACCTCACAAAGTTATTCATAAAGCAAATCAATTGAGGCAGGCAAAGAGAATACACCTTAGATGGGCCCGGGTGGAAAAAGGAGAAGTAATACATTGTGTTCATTAAAGCAACATCAAAATTAAATTTAATACAAAGTACCTGAGACAAAAACCCAAAACTATTAACCCCAAAGCCACTAACTATTCATTAGCCAAGTCAATTTTGCATCCCATTATGATTCACAATGTGTAAATTCCCATTGAAATTGATTTAGTAAACCAGCTCTTTGATGGGCCTGAAATTAAAAGGATGGAAGAAAAGATACAACTAATTGAGAACATAATTTGATGCTTGTACAGGGTGTGAAATTTACAGCAAGCAGACTAGAGCTTTAATTACAGACAACGGGCCAAATTCACACCTGGGATGATGTCTGAGGAATTCTGCTGAACTCAGAAGAATTGCAGCCACTCCAGGCAGGCCTGAATGCAGCTCCTGGTAGTAGTCCATTTTTAAAAGGAGCTAAGGAAAACAGCCTTAAAGGGAGAAAATAAGGTTGAGGGAAAGTACAGAGCATGTATTCCTTGTCTGGACATTACCCTAACTGGGTTCAACCTTGCTCTACATGGAGCAGCACTGGAAGCTTCCAGCAGTTGATTAGATGAGGGCTCTCCCACCTAAGAGCAATGAGTAGAGCTGAAGTTTCACAGAACATCTGTTTTTTGCATTGGGATCACAGAAATAAGACTGCAGGGTAGACCACAGCCTTTTAAATAAGGCCTTTCCATTCATGTTATCAATGACGTTCAGGTTGTTTGAAACAATCTCATGACTTCTGTTTTCTCTGGTAAAATGAAGCATTTGAGCACATAAAGTTTTGCAGTTGCTTTGTGATGTGCATTTCTTAGAATATTCACACCTACGAATCTGACACTTCTATCAACCAGTTGGATTTTGTCCTGTGAACGGTCTTGCCTTCATTAAAGAAGGAACAGCTGAATAAATGATGTTCTGCATATTTTTGTATGCATCAGGACATGAAGACAATTCACATTATTTTCCAAGGAACATGAGGACTGAAGACAATACTCTAACTAGCAATTATAGAGTATGAAGACCAGGATTAAAAATTGTATTTGAGCTGCTTCAAGATCTTGATGATTAATTAGTCTTATTTTTACTATTGCAGACAGACTGTAAATAAGCCAGCATCATCTCTTGTTTATGACTTATAATTATTGCATGAAATCATGTACCAGCAGGAGCCACTAATTATTAATCAGTGGTTGCTCAGTGTTCCCAAAAGTGGTCCAAATCTAAATATTCTCAGGGAAGAACGTGTGACCAAATGGTTACTGGCAGCATCAGAAGGGAGAATCCATGGCTGACAAAGTCTTACATGTAGTAAGGCAAAATAAGGCCATGTTTAAACTTCAACAGGAAAAAATAATGCTTGCTATTTCCTATGGCTCTTCAGTAGGAAGATAAGGAGTAAGAGTCTAAAATGGCATGAGGAGAGCCAGGAGAGAAGTAGGAAATTTTACCAGCAGTGATGTTTTGTCTTGGTTCTTTGCCTCACTTTTTGGTACTTCAAGTAATTTAACACTGAGCTTTCTCTTGCTATACGGTTGATTACACATTCCTGAGATGGGTCTGTCTTACTCAGCAGAATGGAATACTCCAGTAAAGACCTGTGGAATAATTTGCTCAAGTAGGTGGTGAGGTTTTTTGAGTAAGTATAAATAGAGAATTACTATGTTCAGCCCTGAAATTTCATGAATAGTCTGTTCCTGAGATATGCAGCCATGTCATGGGGATTGTCATAAAGCGGTTGAAGTATCCAAAACAGACATTGCTTAAAAAAAGAAAAAAAAACACTTTATTTACCATAAAATTCACACATTTAGATTCTTGGTCTCCAACACTCAGACAAATTGGGATGATCCAGAGACATGACCTAAACCCAGCACTGCATACATTTACTGTGCAGGAATGGTATGAGCTGATTTGGATTGCCTTGCCCACTGCCAGCCCAACACAGTTTGTAATAGACCTTAATGATGTGCACAACAAACAGAAATCTGTGACTATACAAATATGTGCTTTAACTCCTATAAAATACACAGAAAAATCTACAGAAACAGGAGTTTCAAAGTGCAAATATTTGCAGCACAACTCACTGGCCTGCAGTCTTTTTTGGGTACATCTGTGCTAACATGGATGCATTTCTACCTTTATCAGCTGGTGAGGACTGTCATCTCCACACTAAAAGAAGCTATTCCTATCCAGAAAGTATCACCAAAGTTAGGAGGGGTTGAAAGGCAGTCAAATCCAGCAGTATCTGTTTGAGCCCCATCAACAACACCCACATAAAAGCTGTTGTGCAGGAGCAAATAAGAAAAGCTGAATTCTTTGCTGAGTGTAATTCACTTCATTTATTGACTTTTTTTTTTTCCCTTTCTTTTGTCAGTGGTTCTGAGGTGCCTGGCATTCAGGATGATTTGTAATGTAAATTATATAATTGTACTTTCACATATTTTAACATCAAATGGAATGATTGACTACAGAATTTGAGCTGTCTACAGGTGGGGGTCAATTATCATCTGAATAATCACACTGCCACACAAGAATAGCATGGCCATAGAGTGTGACATATTTTTATCTCTATGCATTTCAATGAAGTCAGGCTGGTACATAAAAGGTTATCACCTAGGAAACATATTTTCCTAAGCACAAGTTAAACATGCAAGCAAGATCAGCATAGATATTCAATTTAGCCAGTCAACCCTAACCTATTAATATTTTAACAAAATCCAGTGAGGATAATTTTTTTTCTTTGATCCCATTTCATTTGAGCAGCCTGGAAAGTGAAGAAAAATTAAAAACAAAATAGTCAAGCATACAGAATGAGGTTATGTATTAAGTGGGCTATTTAATGTTTTTGGCATATTATAGCCCTAGGGAAAGTGTGGATGGATTTAACAATCAAGATCTGTGTTCCCTGGGCCCACAAAGTTCGAGAAACATAAAATAATCTATACTTCCGAGCTGACAAATCTTACCTGACACTCTGCTTCATCTCACTGGGACTCTCTAGCTCAGCATCAATCATATGTTACAGGGAGTAAAAAGAAAAGTAAATCACACTAAGCTGGAGAGTGAGATGGAAGGTCTTTGGGCAAAGCTTTTAATCAATAATATGTGGGATAATAACCAGGAGCTATTGGTTGAATCTTCAGATATGAAAAGATAGCAATGCAAAACACAAAGCAACTACAAACTGCTATGACTTCAAAGGGGTCTGATGCAAACAAAATCAGCTTGGTTTGCCCTAAACCACCCTTTCCCCCTTCACAGTCTGTTAGCAAAATTCTGTCTTGATGGTTCACCAGTATTTTGATCTAACTCCAAAACTGTGACTAAAGGTGTGTATCTGATCCTAAAGAAGGATTCAGAAGATGCAGTGGTATCATGTGAATTAATTTTGGGGTGTCTAATTTGAGCTATTTTGCTAGCCATTGAGAATGTTCCAAAAGGTCTTATTTCTTAAGTTAGACAGTTCCCCTCTTTTCCTACTAGCTTCTTCATAAAATTACTAATAAAATATAGAATAGGTATTATTTTGCCCTGAATTCTGTCTCTGTCTACCTTTCTGTTGATTCTTTTCTCTCAACTCCTTTCCATACATTAATAACAGGGAAAAAAGAACATGTTAGTTCCTTGTCTGCTAAACACCAAAAGATTCTTTAGTTTATGTATTTCCTTGCTATTTCATCTGTAGTTTAAATTATAATATGTGATCAGTTGGTAGAAAGCAGTATAACTAAACCAGTCTCTGTGGACTGAAGCCTCAGCCATAAAATACATGGCTGTGATTGATCTGACCTCCAGCTATTCATACAGCTCAGTTCACGACCTTTAGCTTTCCTCACCCCTTCAATAATGTATGTAATAATATTTGGTTTGCTCAGTTATGAACAGGAGGTGGAGACGCTAGTCCTATCTCATACTTTCATAATTATTAGTATTATTTTAGCGGGTGGAGAGAAAGCATTACAGTTCCGAATGAAACTTAACCAAAATGCAGTTCAGGCTGTCCATTAATGCAAACCAGTTTTGAAACTGAATGGAGCTCCAGTAATTTCCCCCACTGTTGCTCAGCAGGAGCTCAGCTTTCCTGACTATAGCAACAAAAACAAAAAAAAAATTTAAAAAAAATCATCTTACAACCATTTTCACAAGCAATCCTACCAGAGAGGCAAGATTATTTTACCTCTGAGTGCATGGTGACATGTTCTTCCTTCCACTTTGTCTCTTTTTCTTTCAATAGTAATACTGTTCTGAATTTTTATTTTTTATATATATATATATATATTTTTTTTTTATATATATATATATAAAAATTAAAGATACCTAACAGTCTAACAGTCCTGCTCTGCAACAAAAAAAAATATTTTTCTGCTTTAGACACAGCGATATCTACAGTTTATTTCTTTAACAGCTATTTGGTGAAGTTAGGGGGTTTTTTTGAAGTATAAATTAATCACATTATTTTGGAAGAGCCAAGAGAGACTTCTGGAAAAAGCCTGTCTCCACTCTTACAGAGATTTGGTTGGCTCATCAGCAACACCCTTCTATCTTTGCTCCAAAGCTCCCAGATTAGTTCTCTCTCACTTAACCCAGGAAAAAACAGAGACAGTCCCAGTGAATTAACGTGTTCTTAAAATGACACCAGTTTAATGGCCTAATTAACCCACCACTTTTTATTAGTAGTTAAATTAATTCATAACAAACTGTTTCTCTGATGACTCTGGACTTTTTCTCTGCTCATCATGAATTTCTAAGAGCAATGAATCCACTTTCACTCTAGCATTGTCTAATAGGTATTTTGCACTGGTTTATCACACCAGCACCTGCTGACACACATACACTCCTCCAGAGTGTTTGTGACTCCCAGCATGCATCTCCTTCACAAACCACGTTGGTGACAGTCAAATAATCTCTGCATTACCCTAGGGCCAGAGTAGATCCTGCATACTGGACAGGAGCACATCTCAGTTCTCAGCATTAGCAAAGGCAAAGGCACCCTTTCTCCACCCTCCAGGAATTCCCAGCCTGCTGTCACTCCTGCTTTTTTGTTCAGGTAAGTGGACCATTGCATATATTCACACAGACAGACACACTTTCTTGGAGTTTGGTTTTCTAGGTAACACCAAACCATGAAGAGCAGCAATCCTCTGAATGAAGCCTTTGATGGCCTTGGTTGGTAGCCTCACCACCACATGCACAAACTTCTGTGTGTTTTTGGTTACCACCACCTCAGACCTCCAATTCCTATGCATGCAGCTGACACTGCTCTTCTCACAACACGAATTCAGGAGGGAATAACATTTTATCGTTCTTCACAAAATAAGGATAACAATGTCTCTCTCAAGTGTTTTTCTACTGATGCTAAGCAATCCCATTTGTATGCATCCTGAAATTACTACATGAAGCATTAATTTTATTAATCTTGGTAAACTAAAATAAGACAGAAAGATGTAGCAATTCAGAAGCCTCCATTTTTCAACAGAACTTGTACAGCATCACCCAGCGGGATTGCTTGTGTGTCACCCAAATGGTGACCCACCTTCTTAATTTCCTGGAGCTTTAATTGCAGAATAAGTGACAGATAGGAGATGATGCAATAATTCCTCCAATAATTTCTTAATACCTGCAGACACTGATCAACCCATGCTGCTTTATGCCACGAGATGCAGGAGGTGACATCAAGGCAGGCGATTTTCTGCACATAGCCCTTCCAGTCATCTGCCAGGTAGCAGTGGCTTTGCCAGGCTACAGTCACCCTCTGTGAGCATCACTGAAGCATCAGTGCTGCTAATAAGATTTTTTTAAAGGCTATGCAAAAAGGACAGAGTTAAACAGCAAGTTCTTGGCTGCTTCTCCCTCTCCCACATTGGTACATATTCTACAGTGGCTTCTATTGTAGAGTGAGCATTTGTTAACAGCTACTTACAGAAGCCTTTTAAAAAGCAGCCATCATTCTCTGGTGCCACATTATCACAGAATGTTAGGGGTTGGAAGGGATCTTGAAAGCTCATCCAGTCCAACCCCCCCTTTCAGAGCAGGATCACCTATACCAGATCACACAGGAACACATCCAGGCAGGTTTTGAATATCTCCAGAGAAGAAGACTCCACAACTCCCCTGGGCAGCCTGTTACAGTGTTACAGTGAAAGCTAACATTTTCATATTCAAAGCCTCCATTTCTTAATTTGCTAATAGATATCATTCCCCTGCAGCCTTGGTCTCATTTGTAAGAACTCCACTCTGCAATGAACCAGTCAGGAAAGTGCATACAGGCTGTGGATGCAGTCAGAAAACTCACCAGGCTCCCTGCCATTTTTTATTCTGCATAAAGGAACATCTAAACCCACTAAGATCTCTGAAACCAGGCTGAAGTGCTTACAGTGAACAGAGAGGGGGAAAAATTCCCAGTTTCTTTATAATACAATATGCTTTTGTATATCTTTTGAGGAAAGTGCTGTCTGAATTTAGGCTCAGTGAAATGCTGAAACAGTTAAATTTAATGGTGTTTCCTGTTCTAATCTCTACAGAACTAGACTTGGTAAAGACTATTGACCAACTCTTCAAACTTCTAAAGCCTCCTAAGGTTTAATTTGTTTCTGAGGAGGAAAAAAAAAAAAAAACCAAAACATGAATAAATAATAAGGGATACAGTGACCACAGACAATTCACCAGTGTCATTTACATATACAGGAGGGGTTCCAATTCCTACAAGTACTCAATACTACAAGTAACCCAAATCCAAGATGACAGCTAAAAATCAAGGGCTACTCTATTTCAGAGTTATCTTCAAAGATTCACAATGTTCTCCAACACTATTTAAAGTCTGTAACATTTGGAACATGGAGAGTTAACACAGACTGGAGAAATCAACCCAAGTAGTTAAGCCTGTAGTATGTTATGGGTCAAAATTCACTTGGTTACAGGAAAGTAAAAGAAACAGCTGAACAAAATAAACTGTAATTTTTTTTTTCCAGAAAATACCTATTTGCAGGAAATAAAACTTTTACAAGAACATACCAGTTCTGACAATCCCTTCTGCAGGAGAGTTAATGTTAAGCTATTCAGCTGAATTTTTTTCCCCAAACCTAGAAAGCATAGCATTGTTGCAGCAGTTAGAGTAATTGTTCAAAGCATGATAAATCTGGGTTTAAGCCCTTCATTCAGACCACGGACTTCAACCTGGACCTTTCCTATCTCACACAACCGCACCAGCAATTAGGTTTTTGCTTATTCTGGGCTGAATCTATGCATCTCTTTGGGGTTTTATTCTATTTTCATAGAATAAACCTGATCTAGGGCAGGGTGTCCCTGCCCATGGCAGGGGGTCTGGAACTAGATGATCCTTGTGGTCCCTTCCAACCCTGAGTGATTCTATGATTCTCTATGTTTGCTTTGTCCTTATAAGAAATTTTTGCTAGAGCAACACTGTTTGAAGATGGGGAAAGCATTCTGCAGACAGCAGGAGCAGTGCAGTAAACGCAGCACTAGAGCTTATTTTGCTTTTATTTACATACCTTTGTAAGGTAGTGAAAAAACAGAAAATTACAACAGTGTTGTAGTTAAAAGGTTTTGCTCACAAAGCAAATTTTCTTCCTGAAGAGCAGTTTATTGCAATGTAGAAAGCTCAGTAATTAGATTTACAACAGGAAGGCAGTGATGGTAAAAAAGAATAATGAGAACAGTGAAAAATAAATGCATATTAAATCTTACAGACACCTACACGTTTCCTGTGCTCTCCTGAAGAGATACCATGTACCTAGTGTTTCCAGATTTAGTTTACTTGGCAAAGGAGCAGGAGGGTGTTTACATGTGAAGTAAATAACCACACAGCTTGTCTACAATCAGCAGAAAACCTTATCTAAGCTACTGTGGAGATGGCCATATTAAGCTCTAGAATACAGAGACAAAGGAGGCAAGGAATGCATTGTGCTAATGCATTGCAGTGACTTTTCTGGAGCCTAAGCATATGCTGAACTGCTTTGCTGAACCAGCTGAAATGGAGGATGTAGCAAATCCCTAATTGAAATACTCAGGCAATTTTAACAAGTCCATCTTTAGACAGTGTTCTGCAAATCTGGCCCTTACCTGCCTTGCATACCAAGTCATCTGTACGTTTTACCCCCTTTATACACTCTGGCAGAACTGCATCACCTTCTTAAATGTAACTTTTCGTTTTGAGAGTTACTGTGTTTTTACCGTTCAACGCAGGATTGAACAAACAGCACGGGGCAGTTCTGTATCATCTTGGCAGGCATAAATGTTTTAAAACAGTTGAAATTCTGCGAAGAGTGCTACTGAAAGAGTGTGACTGCAACAGTCACCTCGAAATCCTGCACTTACTTCTCACTTTCATTTGGTGTCATAAAAGACCTCAACATCAATCATTAACAAGCTATTAACACGTTCAGCTGAAAAAAGTGTTTTAGGTCCGGTCAATAACAATGACAGAAATTCCTGGTTTACAGCTGGTTTAATCCAAATCTGCAGAGTTCACACCGGTTATTTTCTTGGCTAAAAAGTGCTTCTCGTCTCTTTTCACTTTCATCTCTTCCTGAGTAACATGCACAGAGGCTGCCTGCTCTCATCCCTGCTCTGCAAAACTGGCCCTTTCCCTTTACTGCCTTCCGCCTTCCTTCTTAGCTGTTTGCACGCAAACGATCTCACTGAAATGCCACATGATTTTCATGTGCTGTCACCTTGTTGCAAATGTGTTATCAAAGGAGCAAGAAATCTCAGCTCAACTTACAATCCATAAACACAATAAAATAATTCTTTCAACAATAATAAGTGAGCAGGCTAAAATGTAGGCAGTATCCTTCTAAGGTGCTTCCTCCTTCCAGTTCTCTAAATTGTACCAAAACTCACCCATGCTTCTAGAATGAACAAGGCTATGAACAGCTTTGGCTAACTGAACAAATATATATATTTCAGAATTCACCAATAAAACCTCTGATGTCATGAAGCCTGAACAGCTGCTCAATTAGCTTATTACTCTGTGTGTACAAATGTCACTCCATGTGTGTGTTACTGACAGTTTTGTCATTGCCACCTGCTGCTAGTAACACTCATCTATAATTATATTTGCTTGGCAATAGCGTCTTGCCTCCACACAAAGGAATTTAAGGATAGAGTATATAGAAAATGATGTAACAAACACAACATGGGCTCAAGAAAACATGAAAACACCTAGCCTCCATCTGCTCCAGTGCAAAACACTTCAGAGCTCCCATTTTACATGTAAAACAGAATATGATTTATAATTTATACCTAGTTGGTGCAATCCCTCTTGAAGGAGGAAAAAAAAAAAAAAGTATTTGATGCAACACTGGCTTTATGTTATCATAAAACTACTGAGAAAAACCACCAAGCATTTGGCAATTTACCTCTAGTACAGCATCTTTGGAGTCTGGGTGTTTACACTGCATGCACTTTTCAAATAAACTGTACTGCTGAACACAAACACAAAAAAAAAGCTGAAGTGTGAGTCGACACTGCAACGTAATTACAGCATTAGCAGCCATAAACTACTGCAGATATTTACAGACCTCCAGGTAACATTTAAGGATCAGCTCTAATATGATTTTAAATATTCTGTGCAGTGTGGAATTCAGACGTTTCCCATGATTTATTTAAAATTTGTAAGGTAGGAAAAAAGACAAAGGCAGCAGCAATGCAGATCCTAGATTCTGAAGAAGCATCCTTCTTGCCTATAGCTGTGGTGCTTTTATTAACAAAGTTACAGATTTTTGGGGAGTATACCTGGGAGGAGACTCTGCATCCCTCATGTCTATGAATCATTTCAGAGCTTAGCAGTGATTATATGTAATAGGGTGAAATTAACTTCTGAATAAAATAACCTTTAAAAGGTTTAAATTAGACTTCTGCTGGGTCACAGGCTGAGACTGCACAGGAATGAATTACTTATGTGAAAAGCCATTTCAAATCTACAGGGTTATTTGTTAACATAAACGACATACTATCAAGAAGCAAATGGGGAAATAGGGTGTTGAAATCTGAAAGGATCAACCTCCTGATCAGCCACACAACTCTTTACTTAAATTCTGTAATTTTCAAAGCACCTGTCCTGTGATGTCTCAGTTACAATCCTGACTGCCATGCTCCAAAAGGCAGAGAAGTTAGAGCATTTTGTCTTGGCTCTGACAGGTTCATCAGCGTACTACAACTGAGAGAAATGTTGCACTCCTATTGTATTTTCAGTCCATCTGCTAAAGAAGCTCATCGCTCTGCTGCAATACATTTCACACCAGCCGCTGCTTTCTAAAGCTGTGCTGAGTGGAAAGCAGAACTTTAAGAAGGGACACAAGAGGGGTGATTCTCAAGTATCTCTTCTTGCTTGTGCCAGAACTAGCCAGAAGAACTATTTGAAAAATGCCAAAATACTGCGAGTTGGTTGGTTTGATGAAAAGCATTATTTTCATACAAATAGCATCAATTTTATTTCTTATACTGAACTGGCATTTTGTGATGTTGTTGACACATTAACCTTTTGATATAACCATAGAGGGAGGAGATAAGAATTTCCTTCCTTTCAAAATAAACTACATATTTGCAGTGAAGAAAACAAATACAAAATGAAAAAGGCCAAAAGCAAAATTAAAAAGCTTTTAAAATATGACTTCACAGGATTTTTCTAATTCTGATTCTTTAAAAAAAACAACAAAAAAACCCAAACCAAAACAAAAAAAAAAAACCTCTTGAGATTAAGGAGAAAAACTGGGTAGAGATACTAGAGTTTACCAAGAAGCACAATTCAGCCCAAAGACAGAATGAGGACAATGCAGGGGACAGGCACACTCCCTTCCACATGCACTTCCAGCCTGTGGTCCTGGAGGCACTTTACCTCCGAGGCCGCTGCAAGGCTCTGGGCTGTGTGCCATCAGCACCAGCAAGCTGAATATGATTACATTCCACTGAAATTGTAGTTTGTTCATATTTTACAAAAACATCTCTTTATTGACACAAGGAGTCAGGTAGTAGCCTACGAATTCCTGCAACATCTGGCTGGACTTCGGTTTTGCCATATGGGTCCCAACCCTCCTGTACGGGATAAGATTTCCAAAGGATTCTAGACAACTCAGGTATGCAAATACTGCTGATGCTAGTGGCATCTGTGAGTCAGGTCACGAGAATTGATCTATTAGAGAGTCCTAAGAAAATTTTACCCTTCATGTGGAAGCTGCCACCTTCTCAGTTGTGATGTGGCTCTTCAGGCTTTTCTAGACCATTGCTACATGAAGTGAAACAGATTAGCAAGTGTTCTGATTATACTTTGAAATCTCATCTACGGTGTAAACTACTACAGTCCCTGTGAAATGGGTGAAACTCTTCAGAGTCAGAATAATTTAGCAATATTAAGTGTTAAAGGCCAGCTAGTCTGGAAAAAGGAGAAGGTGCATAACTCTCATAGCCAAGGATTTTACACAAAACCTTTGCAAGTGTTTCAGTTTTTGCTTTGTGAGCCACCATGTTTGCTTACATAAAAACTGAAGACCACAAGAGCTGTCTTGCTCTCCAGTTGACAAGTCTTTGCAGCAAGATCCAGAAGCCATCCATTGCCTGGTGCAATCACAATGTTTAGCAACAAGTGAAAGCAATGCCAAATCCATTAATTTGATGGGCAGTATTGCAAGATGAAAAAGACTGCATATGAAAATGCTGCAGCCTCTCCTCCTTTTCTACTTTAAAAAATATTACACTCATCATTCATAGACTTGCAGCTGTTCCACTGAGTGTGTCAGCTTTATAGAACAATGGTTTCTGGAACATACCAGGGTCAGTCCCAGCTGCAGCACCTGTACCTGGGAAGGCCATTGCCTCCTGGGGGGGGCAATGACAGTCCTGGAGGGTCACTTCTTTGTAGGAGATCAAAGGAATTCTTGTGGGGTCAAGAGAGGATGACATGAGGGCCAGACAGCCTTATTGCTTGAAGCAGGTGATCCACTTACACTGTCACTTTTGGTCTATGACAAGCAAGCCTTTTTTATTTTATAAAAGTGACTGTGGCTCAAAAAATGCCTTCACATTACAGCAGCAGCTTGTATGTAAACACCATCTGCAAGAACTGTGGAAGGAGGTTTCAGAAGTCTTGCAGGGGGTGTGTGGATTTACAGATGACTATTTCTCTATAAAGCATGAATGTATTGATTGATTTAAAGGACCTATGTATTAAAGAACTTGTATGAAATCACTCATTTCAGTAGAAACAGCAAGGATTTTCTCAGACTCCCTGTGAATGCCATCCTGAACATCTAGTTATAGTGAAAATCTTTCAAGGTGTTTTATGCTTACCCCCTATAAAGAGTCATTCTTGGCTGAGCATGGCATCTTTGCCTAAAAATGTTGCCAAGTCACTACCTTCTAATGCAGGTAAGCCTCAACCAAGTCCAGCTAGTGGAAGCCTGCCATATATCCTCACAGTTTACTAAATGCAAAGTATGGTTCTGTCCAGCCTCTCCTACTTCCAGAGAAAGAAGTTCATCAATTCCTTTTGAATTAACTTTCTGAATCTACCTGCAATCACAATCAAGACGTAAGTTCATTAAGTTCTTGGCAAGCCAATGAAACCCACCATGAACTCTAAAACAATAAGACAACATTAACAGCTAAAATAAATTTGAAGAGCATACAGCCATTATTTGGCCAGTATCATTTGCATTTATATTTCATAGCGAAAGTAGTTACAAAGGGGCAGAAGAGGGCATTAAAATCACCGTTCTCTTCAAAGCTGTCAGGGTTTCTGCATCCTCTGAACTTGCCACTGCTATTCAGAAAGGTGCAAATTTTCATTTGGAAACTCCAAACCAGGAAGAGTTCACTTAGTTCAATTTAGATGCAATTTCAATTGATCCTGGGCTGGTGTATGTTTTCAAGCAGAAGTCATAAAGAACTCACCAGTTGCAATATGATTTCTTTTCAAAAATTACCGTCTCCACCACTCGTCTTTCTCCCTGCTCAGCTCAGGTGGTTTGTGTGGTCTTTTGAGACCTTAAAACAGAACCAAAGTCATGGGGAAATAAAAGCAGCAGTTACTTCAGTTGAGATTGCCAGCCCTGCTCTGAGACCCTACTATGAATTTAAAAAAAAAAAAAAAAAAAGCTAGGTAGCCCACTGAGCATCAGGAAGAGAGAGCTTAGAGTTCTGTACCTCAACACTTTGAACTTAAAAGAGGTTTTATTCATGTGAAGAAGAGAGCTGCATTTCTGCCACTTGGTTCGTTTCAAAATAAATCCAGGGTAAAAATGTAATTTTTCTTACACTGCTAAAAGCAAAGTGACATCTGAAAAATATTACTAGCCAAAGGCCAGATTCTTTAAATATTTTGTGAGAGCTAATACTATTATGGCTACTTATGTGAGTATTCTTGTCACAAGGGTGACAAGTTTAACTTACCCAGATGGGTTTCAGGGGAACTCTCTCTGCTAACAGTCATACAAGACAAAAGCTAAAGCACAAAACCTGGCCTCTCACATCTCCAGCTTTCACTGATTTTAAATGGGTGCATGTGTCTCTGGAGACAGGATTTGCCCCTAGCTGAGGACAGCTATAATCCATGCACTAAGATGCTTAAATCATTTAGATCTTGAGTTTAATCAGCCTCCTCTATCCACACAGATCTGTGCTGCTTTATTAGCTCGTTGTTGCTCCTTTCAAGACTGCAATTTCAAAGAACATGAGTTCTCCTTTGTACCCATTCCAATCCCTCTAATTTTTTTACATTACCTTCTTTGCTTTCATTTTATTCTCCACCTACATTCTACCTGGCAAGTTCTGTGACACAAACACCCAGCTAAAGCTGATTTTGTATGCTCAGACAGAGAAACTAAATATNCATGCATAGGCAAAGGCAACTGATCTAAGTCAGTCCTTCTGATGCTAATCTTACTGCAAATAATATGTAGGGTACATGAGAAAATGTCACATCCAAGCTACCTCACAATTGCTGGCTTTCAACTCCAACTTGAAACTAATCCAGGGAAAAAATACAAAGGAAAGGCTGAAAGTTCGATCATTATTTAGAAACTTTTAAAAGAAATAAAAATGTAGTTCACTTGAAACTGTTAAACAAATATTCTCACAAACTCCCAAAATAACATCAGTGTCCACAGTTATTAAAGTTTAAAAATGCAATTAAAACAGATTGTATTGAAATAAAATAATTCCTTCTAATTAAAACATAAATACCTTATACAACACTGAATGTTCCATATAATTATTCTTCAAAACTAGAATTTTGTGGTTAATAAGTCTTGACTTTCACTGAAAAAGAAACATTTCTGAAATGCAGACTTGCAGCCAAACATCTTGTCAGAGCAAAGCATCAGTGTCTTTAACACAATCCTGTTCCACTGAAGTTGAAGAAAGGTGAGCGCCTCTGTTAAAAAAAATATGGGAGCACATAAACCACTTCCAGTTCTAGCATCAAAGATGTGTTTGCTGCAAACACAGAAATGTAAGGAAAATGAAATGGTGAAAAGAGTTGCAACACTTTTAGGGATTTATTTTGGGAGCTCTTACATTGGAGACCAACTAAGCATAAAGTGTAGTTTTCAAACACAGCACACACCAGCGTTTCATCTCCTCTGCCAACTGGATGTTGCTGCATGTTTCCAATCCCTAGAAAGTCTTATAAAGGCAAATGAACTTTACATGACTGTTCCCCTCTGTTTTGCTTTCCTCATTGGGTCTCATCCTGCCAAATCCCCCGAGCCCACCAACAGCTACCAACTGTGGGGAGCGCTGGTGCTGTGTGCTCCTGGCCCAGCATCCTGCCTGCGGGAACTCTCAGCGCCCGGTGCCGCTCATAAGGCAACAAGCACGGCTCACTAATGTGTGCAGGATGAGGCCCTTAATCACTAACAGCTCCTCTGGAAACTCTAGCAGAGATAAAAAGTACAAAGACACTGTTGGTTCCAGTCCCCTTATTGAATTTTCATTGCTCCTTTTATTGTAACTATGAATTCAGTCCATAATGTCACGTGTTCTTTGTTCTCCAGCCTGACATATGTTTTAATACCAAGCACAATATCTATGCAAAGACCAAGTGTGTGCTCATGTGTAGGAGAGTTAACACTTTGCTACAAACATGGTTATAGTTATAGATTAAAAGCAACACTTTCAATGAATCTACAGTTTAATATTTCCAACTCCCATCTCCTTATGAAGGTACTTCTCTCCTCCTCCTCCCCACAAACCACCCCCCCACCCCCCTGAAAAAAATCTCTGCACAAGAAATGCTGAGCATACAAATTATGTCACTGACATCTGGAAAGAGACATGACTACCCAAGTAAAAAATAAACCCAACGGAGGTCATGGCTTTAACAGACTGTCGCTCTATATTTAAACTGATTGATTCATACAAAGACATAATTATAGAGAACACTGGAATCAGCAGCTCCCAGCACTCAGGATTGCAGGCACAATTGTGTTTACAGGAAATATATTTTAAAGGCTACATCTGGCATAAGCTAATTGATACACTCAATATTGTGATGCACAATAATTTAAACTAAAATTGTGAATAATGCCTACTTATTTTCTTGCCTTGATAATAACAACTTTCTTTCAACTACACATGATCATGTATCATTTTTCATGATATTCTTTGCATAAATCTATTGGCTATGCAAATAAAAGGCTTTGGAGAATAATGTACAGTAACTAATTTGTATAATCAGTTTCCCTCAATTCAGCGTGATAATGATATGTAAAGCACATCACTACAGACTGCCTGTGAAATGAATTCTGTCTTAATATGCTAGTCAACTAGCCACTCGACCTTTGCACAGGCTCACTGTAAGAGGAGCAGAAAAACCCACACACATTCTTTCAATTTCTAAAGGGAAATTTGACTCTAGCCGTAGAACAAAGAAAGAAGAAATAGAAGTAAAAGAAAATCAAAGAAAAAGTGATTTGGATTCAAGGGGATCAGATGTTTCATTTATTGCAGGTTGGAGACCTTCAATCAGTCAAATGAAAGACACATTTGTATTAAAATACCTACAAGGCAGAGAGAAAGCCTTGATCAGGTGTATTAGATTTAAGTTACAGCTCTCTTGCTGAGAGATGTGAACCTACCTTCCACTCTATCTGTTCTCAATATTGAAGGTTTTCTGTGCTACAAACATTAGATGAAAGGTAGCTTGCTTGCCTTCCCACGTCTCTGCTGGATATTAACTGTACATTTGAAGCACACTCTATAGGGAGATGTGAACTCCGTGTGCGCCACAGTCACCCATAGAAAGAGACACTGAAACCATGTAAAGGATGTGACATGAACTGCAGTGGGGAGGCTTGCCAGCAGACAGGCTGCAGCTGCACTGGTCACCAAAAGCAGGTTGTTTCCAAAAGCAAACCTCCTCTGCTTTGGTGGGAAATGTGTAATTTGTACTGCAACAGGACTATGAGCACTATGGCACAGGTGGAAAAAGCAGCACCACGGCAAGAGCCCCTGCCCCAGTTTCTGCTGTGTAAGGACACAGCTCTTGGCTTGACTTTTCATCACACGTTGTGCAGGTGGTAACACACCAAGTCCTGACCTCATCCCTCATTTTCACAACATCCACTCCTTGCAAAAACTCCTTGAACCCACTGTACTCACCCAAACACAGAGAGGAGTGGCAAGGCTGACGGCAGAGATCAGGTCTTGTACACCTCCAGTCTAAGGATGATAGTCTTGTTTAGCCTGTCTGGAGGAGGGTCCTGAGGTTCTTTATAAATTGATTACTGTTGTTTGTAAAGTACTGGACCAATTCTTCAAAAATTATTTTTCTTATTAATAGGTTCTCCTCAGAGTAATTACTGATTTTGATTAAATTTTGGCAAAGACCAGTTAGCCCCAGAATTTTCTGCAAATACAAAGGCCCCATTTCTGCTGGCCACTCATCTTGATTAGAGAAACTCAAGTCCAATCTTTCCTGTGGCTTACCCAGAGCAAGAATCTGAACCTGGATCCTTTCTAGAAGTGTTCGTAATTCCTGTCACTACTGCAACACCTCTTCTGGAAGCATCTTCTCTCCCCCAGTATAAAGGACTTGCAAAGATCACACACACTGGAAAAAACAGTCCCTTAGCATGCCAGCATACTAAGGGCAAGAGCTACTGCTTGAGCAGATCTGCATGTAAGCTTCAGACCCAAGTATTGGTCATCTCAACCCAAAGATAAGTTCATTCTGCCATTATACAAAACAATTTAATAAACAAGATTATGCCTATGGGTGCCTAACCTAGGTCCTCTGGCAGGATAAACACATTACACAAATTGCATGGGTAAATACATGAGACTGTTTCACTGGGAAGCCTACTCTCCATGCCGCTTCCCAGGCTTCGCCCTGATGAAGGGTGCATTCACTACTGCATTCCAGAAAGTAAAACACAAAAAATACAGTCTTAACACAGGCCCCAGTTTTAAATATTAGCTTCTGATAGCCAACTGCCTTTCTAGACAAGCCACTATAACTCTAATCTCTGCTTTCATGTATGCATAGCTCCAAACACCACATAGTGGTATGAAAACTTTAAAGCCACCCTGCTCGTTAAATAAAATCTCTGTCATTGTAAAGTTTAGCTGATCTTTCATTTATACACCTATAAATTCTCCATATGTCCAGAAGAGGATTTTTTTTTCTTTTATTTCTTTTGAAATAAATATCCCCTCCATATCTGAATAATGCAGCATATCAGTGATACAAAGTCTTGTGTCTTGGAGCTGAATGGGCATAAACAGAGAACCTGAATAAAGTTTCTTTTCCTTTCATTACGGCTATGTTTATTTGGATCAAACAGAGGACCTGTAACACTATGACTTCCACTGCTGCATGGGGGAAATCTACACAGATATTTGTAGCCTCCTTACATATGATAACACATCATACAATTTCCACAACTGGATCACAAAGCAGCAGCCCGTACATAACAGTACAGCTGATAGACTAAGATAAATTCTACATCTCAGATATGGTGTTTCACATACAGTTCAAATCTGCTCAGAAGGAAAGGAGCTATAAGGCAAGGCTCCCTTTTTAACAAAGTGAACAAAAGAACCCAATATTGTGCAACGAATTCCAGAGGGGCTTCTTTCTGTTTATAGTGAAATCCCTTTCAGCACCTGGACATTTAGTGGTTCAGCTTGATATGTCTTTTTTCCATTTACAAAAGATCAAAACGTGCATTTCTCTGTCTAAAGCACTTTGCATTTCGGGTTAGAGGAAGCGGCCACAGAAGAACATACAAATCTCCATGGTGCACGGAGGGGCACAGCGACCCTCTGTTACACTGTCATGTCTGAACCAAAACACAAGATGGTAGCAGCAGTACTGCCCTATCTTTGGAACACAGCGCTCTGAAAGGAGGTCTTACCAGCTGTTCATGCCTTCACCATAGTGCTGAAGAGCACTATCCATAACGGTGACAAAGGGAAAAAAGGCAGGCCATTGCTACTGCTCCCCCCTAATCATAACAGAGAAAACAGTGACATGTCACCTAAACAGAAAGAAAACAGACCAGTGCAGAAAAGCTAGCAATGCTTTCCCCAAGCCATCAAATAGGCAGCTCCTGCTATGACAAGACAAAGCTCATGGGAAATAAGTGGGAGGGAAAAATCAGCTTTGCTATGATGTGATGCAGATTTCCCTAGAAGCCCATGAACCATTGAGGCCCAGTATTATTGTTACCACACAAGTACCATTCTTTGACAACCCTTGCTGCAGGACCTACTGCCATATCATTTACAATTCTTGCCATTTGTCTTCTGAACCAAACAACAACAAAGGCAGCAAGAGTGGAGTTTTGTAAAATACCCCAAAGCAGATTTAATACTTCTTGAGCAGACAATTTATTTTCACTTGATTCTGTGAAGATCTTAGCACAATTCTAAAATATTTGAATGTCTTTCGAGGTTGTTGTCCAGAAAGCATGAGCATTCCCATCTCCTGGCATCAGAAGCAGCAGAATGTTTGAAAGGGAAGATTGTGCATTGGACAACTTTTCTTGATTCTCATCTCTGGGGAAAAATCTGCTTCCACCCCACATGGACATTGATCACTAGAAGGATGATCTCATAAACAAAATGCTAGAGGCCATGTAATCTTTAGCCTCCCCTTTCTTCCCAGTTCCCAGCAAGCCAAATGTAATGCACGAAACATCAAGGACACAAACTAGCAAAATGTCCTTGAGTGCAAACAAGATGTGCTAAAACATATCTACACCAACATGAACCACCATATTTTGCTAAGCTGCCCACATTGGTTCAGGGACACAGCTAAACCTTAAAGATGGAATAATCATTTTCTAATCACAGCCTGCCAAAACAAGCAATCTACCAAAGGTGAATCCAATTTCTTTTTTTATTTAATACTACAGACTTTTAGGAGACTGTAACCTGCCTTGACATATGCCTCCAATTTTTGGTAAATAATCAGTCATCTTTGCTTTGATATAGAGATATGTGGTAAGCAAGAAATATTTTCCAATTCCAGTTTGTTACAGTGGATGCCAGACTTTCATCCATGCCAAACTGCTGTATCAAAAGATTGTCTCAGAAGTATCTGGAACTTCTTATAACGTAAAGGCTCTAGCTAGACAACACTATCATTTCACTTGTGGCCATTTCAAAACCAAAATAAAATGAAAATTAAATAATGGTATCAGAACCTATGACATAAGGGGTTTCAGGCCAAGGTGAATTAATTTATATCTTCAAAATAAAAGCCTTACTATTGCAGAAGAACGTTGCAGCAGAGAGCTATCAGACGCTGTGATGTCACTGACACGTCCACGTAGCATGTCACATCTCCTGTACAAGAGAGATATATTGCATAATGTTACAGATGGTACAGCTCAAACAGTCAGGATTACATTTATTAAAATCAGCTGAAGTGCTTATTACTAGATTCAATGATTTTCCATGCAAGGTGACCTGAGCTGCTTTTTTTCTGAGCTATACCAGGATAAGATTTTCCTGCTGCAGGAAATAACTACAGGTATAGGGCAGCCACCACTGGCCATTGATAAAAATTATCACAGATACTTGTTCTAAAACTACATTCATGAAAATTTGAATTTATAAACTGGGCCCTCACTCTCACTACTTTATTCACTTTCACCATAATTATTCATGCAACTGTATTATCATTTACCTGGGGGCTAGAGTAATGACTGCTAGCTTCACAAATCATTACTCACATCAAAACTGTTGGATAGGAGCATCAGAGGTACCCTTTGCTTTTGTATTATTTCCAGTTAAAATGGTGTAGACAAGGGAGGAAAGCCAAAAAGGCCTCTACCAATGCCCCCTTCTTGCCTGGTCTTTCACCCACAAATGAGAAAAAAAAACAAAAACAACTTCCCCAGCAAGCCACAACCCAAATGATGTTTACTGCATTGTTATACACAAAATAACATCATTTATGAGAACAAACCCTCAGCTTCCCAGCTGGTGAAAAGGACTGGATTTGGCAGCCGGCAGCCAGCCTGAGTCCAAGGGTTGTTGCCCTTCCAGTGTGTGTGTGTGTATGTTTGTGTATGTGTATATATATATATATATATATACACGCACATGTACGGGGCCACATTCCTCTGATTCATAGAATGGTAAGGTTGGAAGGGACCTCAAAGATCATCTAGTTCTAACCCCTGCCATAGGCAGGGACATGTCCCACTAGAAGAGGTCACTCAAGGCCTTGTCCATCCTGGCCTTGAACACCTCCAGGGAGAGAGCATCTACAACCTCCCTGGGCAACCTGTGCCAGTGCCTCACCACCTTCACTGTAAAGAACTTCCTCCTAACATCCAGTGTGATTCCTCACACTAAATGCAAAATCTCACACACACGTAGCACCAAACTTTTCAAAACAACATATTCAAAACTATTCAAAACAACACCATAAAGAAGTTGTTTCTTGAGCACACACTGACAGAGCTGCGTTTTTACAGCGGGCCATCAGTGCAGGCATGGAAGTACAGTAAAGGTGTACAGAGATGTGGAAAACAGCCTGGAAGGCTGAGGCTGTAACTGTAACATGCTCACACAGGGCTGGGTTATTTTCCTTCATCAGCACTGAAAGGAACACTCCCACAGCTCCTGTGGGGTGCACTGGGCACCAGTGAGGAGCTCCCAAGGCTCAGCAGGAGGGAAATGCCTCAGAAAAGGCCTGAGAAAAGGCAGGCTTTGCCAGCCTGCCCTCTGCCTCAGGCACCAAGCTGTGGCTTGGCTCAGCCCTCCCTGCCACCCTGCCTGAATATTTCATATTTATTTCTCTCTCTCCTTTGCAGTGGCAGTTGTAAATCTACCTTTCTCAAAATTCAATAAAAAATTAATTGGAGAAAAAAAGTCATTTCAGTCCTAACAATAAAAGACCAATTGACTTCTCAATTTTCTGCTGGGCAGAAGCAGACATGAGGCACACAGCAGGGAGAAACTCAATTCCCCAAAGCTCTCCCTGTCAGGATTTCCAGACCCACAGTCTCAAGGGTGCTGCGTCCCCTACCACTCGCTCAATTCCAGCTGGGTATTATTTTCTCAGCTCTGAGGGAAGCAAGAATTCATTCTGCATTATTGATGACTCAGTGCTCAGCTGCTATGAGGGCCTTTGGTTCAGTGCTTCCCACTGCTGTCACTCACCTGCACCAAGAGCTCCCATTATGCAGGGGCAGGCAGCTCGCTTTCCTCTCTCCCCAAATATCTCCCTTTCACAAACTATTAGAATAAAGCAACTGAAACAAAAACTGGGCAACATGGTGCAATAATGAACCTCACCCCACTGAGGCATCCCCCACATGAACTTGTGTGTTAAAGAAGACAGTAGAGGACCATGAATGGCTGCAAGGTAGGGAGCCTTACAAAGTCTTGGGTTTGGTTTCACAGGGCAATAAATCTATATTTCGATGAGTCCCACTTGATAGCAAACACATAATGTTTAGCCTCAGATCATGACAGAAACATCTGAATCAAACTGAGTTTTCTGAATTCTTTCAAAAGAACATGTCTCATCCTGGAAATGGCAAACCCTGACCAAGCACCTATCAGAGCAGGGGGACATCCACTCCTCACAGACCCAGATTCATCTCCTCCTCTTTTTTCTTCTTGTTGTTGTTGTCTCTTGCCTTTTTCTTGATGTCTTTGTTGTGGTTTTTATTCTGCTTTCCTTCTCCATCCTAAACAATTATTTAATTTTCTTTCAGAAATTTTGGCACTGAACAAGTGCACATCCACATGCACCTGTGGATAGAGAGGCTGCACGGTTGTAACTAAGCCTCAGTGTGTGACAAGTAGAAATGCTGGATACCAGAGGTACATTTAAGTAAAGAACAAACACCACAGACCTGGTAATTACTGACTAGAATTTGCATCTGTAGCCACTGACAAAGCACAATACAAGCACAGGTTTTGCACAGATCAATTCTGTCCACTGATGTGGACCTGAGTTGAAATGGAGTTGCAACTACAGGCCCTAGGACGTCACCAACGGGCCTTAACCTGCTCATTTCCCCATACTGACCAGCATCTATTGGTAGGTTGGTGCTTTGATCCAAGGATGTAACTGTTTACAAAGAAATATGCCACCTTCCTTGGTTCTAAGAAAAACAAATCTAATAGTTGTCTGCATCTTTGAAGAACAGGTTCAAAACTAAAAACTAACTATAATGATGGTCTATTCTAAATTAATCGAGAGAATCTTCAGGATGATTTTTATCACAGAAGAGTTTTTTCCTGCGTTTTTTTCTTGTAGTCATAGGAAATTTGGGGAGGAAAACCTTTCAGAAAACTAGATACGTAATATTTAGGCAAAGTGTTGGATCTTAAGTGTAAAAGTACCAAAAGAAGGAAGTCAGAATTTTATATTCAGGTTAATACTTTTCTCCTTACCAGATCTAGAAGGTTTGAATCAGTGGTTCTCCTCTTCTTAGTACAGGAAAATAAATCTGAGAATTCTGAAACTATGTCTTTATTGCTGTGACTATATTTGTATCAGCTAAAACTGTCTCTGTATTATCTACAGTCAGGAATGCAAGTGGGAACAACAGTAGAAGCTTTCCTCATTGTCCAATTTAAGGAAGTTTTAAATAATTGTTTTGAAATATTTAGCAATGATTATTCACTAAAACCTTGTGTATTTTTGCTTTCCCACCCCAACGCATCCTCTGTGTAGTACCTGAACTGCAAGTGACTAACCGTGGAGCTCCTCCATCTAAATTTCTTACATTATCAGTTTTAACCTTGCCCTCAAACTTGTATCAACTGGGGAGAGGCAGTGGTGATTTGAACTGCTCGGTGAAAGACACCAATTTAAAGAACCTTCCTTGTGAAATTCTATCTTACTCTAACAGTCTCAGTGATTGTGAAAAAACACCTTAAAAAAAAGTTCAGCAATTTCACACAGTGGAAAACAGCCCAGGGCACAAGAAAACTAAAACCAAACAGTTTGCCATCAGTGCTGTAGACTGTGTTCAGTAAAAACAAAAGATCAAACAAGTTCTGTAATCATTATATAAAGCACATTTGCTATGGCATGTGAAGAAAACATACTTCCTTCCTAATACTAATTAACATTAGAGAGTTGTGGGCTGAAATTCAGGATAAAAATAGCTGTTTAAACTAATCACTCAGCAAGATGTAAATGTTACATATAAAGTATACCTAACGGGTTGGAATATTTATCCCAGAAGTAAAGAAAGCTTTCACTACTCATGAATTATAAAAGTCTCTCTTCCTGCCTCACTGCAACAATATCTGGACCTTTTGCAAGTGCACGATCACTTTTCATAGCTTGTCTACAGTTTTCCTTATTTGTAAATATTAAAATGTTTTTGTAGCAGTCAAAGTCAGGGACAGGGAAGGAAAGAGTGAGCATGAAACGTAATACCACAAAGACATTCCAATGGCCTAAGCCACTCGATGACTATCAGTCAATGTGTATGGCTGAGCGTTGCAGACAACACAGAGAAAAAGTCCACAAGCAACAGGACTATCATCAGCTTCACCTGGAGAGCACTTACATTCCCAGATCTACCTTGGTTTTTCTGAAATTAATCATTCATTTCATATGTGCTCCATCTCTCCATAAATAAATCCAGGTAAACATTTTCCTTCCTGTCACTCCTAGCCATTCCTTTCCATTTGCCCACTCCATGGTTTCCTAACTGCCACTACCACCAAAGGACTCCTCACGCAGAAGAGCCAGCACTTAACAGAAGATGTTCAATGACTGTCACAATACCAACCACCTAGATCACCAGTGTCTCCAAAACATGCCTGAACATGAACTACGTAAAAAACTTCAGGATGCCAAATTTTTTTTTTTCAAATAGAATTTCTATAGTTTCATAGTAACCTTTCAGAACTTTCCTTGTGATTTCCCCTAGCAAGAATTCAACAGCTGGAGAAAACATATCGAAATGTGCAATTCTTAAGCATTGCACATTTGAAAAGTTAACACTTTCTTGTAAGAGGTGCTGTATTTCCTCCAAGATTTTTAACTACCTGTTGAGTTCTGGGTCTAATACAGATATCAATGAAATATATTCTTGAGTAACAACAGTGTTCTGCAGGACTCTACTGAAATTCATGAGCAGAGCACATTAAGACATCTTCACAATCCCTGTACCTCCCAACACACACATGGCTGCTTTGGGCTGGATTAAGGAGCACTTATTTACTCAGGATAAGACCTACTGCAACAAGATACACTTAACACTGGTTACACCCAGCCTATATGAAGAAAGGCATTATAGGAAAGCAAGATGGTCCATTGGGTGCTAGGTTCATGAAAGAGAAAATTGTGGGCTTTTACCTTCATCAGCCAGGGGAGATAAAACACTCCTCTGAGCAACTTGAGTAATCCCAGGCCAAAATTAGATCCCAAACTTAAACTATCTGCCACTCAAATCTTCTCCTGTAAGAGTCACAGGACTACAATTTCAGTACGTAAAAATCAAATAAAAGAATCACAGAATCATAGAATGATAAGGTTGGAAGGGACCTCAAGAACCATCTAGTTCCAACCCCTGCCATAGGCAGGGACACCTCCCACTAGTACAGGTTACTCAAGGCCTCGTCCAACCTGGTCTTGAACACCTCCAGGGAGGGAGCAGCCACAACCTCCCTGGGCAACCTGTGCCAGTGCCTCACCACCCTCACTGTAAAGAACTTCCTCCTAACATCCAGTCTAAATCTCCCCTCTGCCAGTTTAAACCCATTGCCCCTTGTCCTTTCATTGCAAGACCTTTTAAACAGTCCCTCCCCAGCCTTCCTGTAGGCCCTCTTCAGATACTGGAAGGCTACTATCAGGTCTCCTCGAAGCCTTCTCTTCTCCAGGCTGCAGAGCCCCAACTCTCTCAGTCTGTCCTCATTGCAGAGCTGCTCCAGCTCTCTGATCATCCTCGCGGCCCTCCTCTAGACCTGCTCCAACACTTCCATGTCCTTCCTGTGCTAAGGGCTCCAGAACTGCACACAGTACTCCAGGTGGGGTCTGACGAGAGCAGAGTAAAGGGGTAGAATCACCTCCCTTGCCCTGCTGGCCACAGAAAACAGTCTTTAGGAGACAGAGTACACAGCCAGAGACAGCGCATCCTTATGTCCTCTTCCAGGACCCTGTCAGTAGATGCTTTAGTCCAGGGGAGCAAATGTGCAGGAGCTCTGACAGTGAATCTTCAGGAAGAGAAACTTTACATCATAGAAAGGGAAAAACATTCAAAAGTAACATTTTAAGATTAAACTGACAAAGTAATTAAAACAATCTGGCCATGTAAACTGAATCACATGGCTCTTAGACCAGTCAAAAAAAGTCCCCCCAAAAAATCAAACCCCAAATCAGTAAAATTTAAAATGCAATTATTCATGACGAGTCCAAAACCTTCTGTGTGGCAGACTCATTCCACTGAAAATGGAACTGATCAGGGCAACACCAACACCACCTCTGCTCCATCTTAAAACATCATTTCATACCACTAAGTGCTTTGTTTCCCTCTTGTAGCATGTAACGTTTGGACTTCTTAAAAGGGTCATATTGAATTAACGGGTTCACCTTGAAACCACACAGTAGAACAAAAAATCTATGTGCCGAACGGAAATCAGGAGAGGACCAGCCTGCAGGAATGTAATTCTCTCCTGTTCAATAAGAAGAACGAGTGTTGTGGCAACCTTCAAATGCTCAGGTCTAAAACATAGACCTCCTCCCTTTCAGCTTGTAACAGAGCATCCAAAATGTGCAGCCTGCATTATGAGCACCAAGTAGAAGAGGTCGCAGAGAAGAGCTGGGGGAGCTGGATATCTAACCACAGACAACAGCAAGGATCAGCTATCAGAGATTGGTTATATGGTTGTCACAGCTCATTGGATTTCTTTGTCTTCATCCATCGGAAGCATTTAAAAGACAGCCCTGTGTTCCTGTGTCTAAAAGTATTCAATATAGCTCATACACTCAGCTTGTAAGGAGAAAGGAGTGGCAAAGGTTCAAAAACATGACTTAAAATAGTATTAAATAGTAGTTTTCTTCAGGAATTGAGAACAGGTTGCGGAGAGAGTGACAATGGTGCTAACGTCTTAGAAGGATTTAGTTTACACATGTGACCTATTTGGAGCATTGTCTCAGTCATGTAGTGCACGGGGAGCTGGAAACATAACAGATAAAAGATATGGCTTAACCTACTAAAAAAAAGTTAGCCATCTCAGTCTCCCTTGTGCAGTTATGAACAGCTCATCTGAACTGCAGGGGGAAGATTATTCTAGCAAAAGGAATCCGATCCAGAAAGTTCTTTTGAGGAGGACTTTTTTCCAAACTATAATGCAGAGCAGCACTTATGAAAAAAGTCATCTAATAAACATTTTGCAGACCAAAACACTCAGATGCCTTCTAGGGAATGAGATTAATGTAGCAAGCCTCAACACTGAGACTGAAGCCAGGCAGGCATTCTGCAGCTTCACACCTCACAGCAGGGAGCATTCAAGATTTTTGAGCATTTTCTGCACTTCACAGAACTAAAGAATAAATTAGAAGCAGCATTTCAGTATGGAAGTAGCCTGACTCAAAGGGGGTCTGGTCATCTACGCTGGAATGCAAGCAGATATGAGGATAATTACGTCTGTGTTTTCCCCTGCACATGTGTACTTGTGTAAAAGGCATAAGTGCTGTAATGAGCATCATCTTCTATGTTCATCACATTGAAGATGCCTGTCATGGAAACTTAAAGTCTCCATGGTTTATGATTGAAAGAGTGACCGGTGCAGTAAGATTTTCAGAGACTTACTTCCAATGTAATTTTTCCCATAGGAGTTTATGATACAAGAGAGAAAAAAGTCACAGCAGCAGGCCCAGGAAAACCAGGGCACAGAAACAAGTGTAAGTGAAGCTGCTCAGCCCACCAAGCCTGACCTCTCACGCTACTATTCAAGAGAGAGAGCACTTCGCAGTGTAGTAAGATGGGAAAGTTTAAGGGAAGAGAAGATAGGTGTGAAAGCTTTTGAGGAAAATGCCCTATAGTTGAGCTAGTCCTCACTCCACAACTATTTCTTCATTTCTACCCTTCCACCTTATTTTGCCCTTAATATCCCTGTGCATTCTTCCTCCCAGCTCAAAGAGCAAACCCACAAGGGAGCCAGATGTGCATAACGTATGGATATGAGAGGCAATCTGCATAACAACAAGAACCATGTGAAATAATCTCATTTTTCCCATCCTGCTTCTATTTTTTTTTCTCCAGCGGTAAAAGTAAAATAGATCTAGCTCAAGGCTTGTTCTCTTCAAAGCATTTGGATTTCCTTTAATTCCTTCCTCCACCTTTCAGGGTTCAGATATAAAATGCGGGTGTATAAATGTTTCTCATCCACATCCATGTATATATTGCTGTTTTGCACCTACATTGCAAAGTTCCAAATGATATTATCAGAAGTGAAAGACAAGTTCCCATCTCAGTCAAGTTAATAACCTATTGTTCAAATTGTAATTATACTACACAGAGCCTCATTAGTCCCCCTGTGAGACCAGTGTAAGCCCAAAGAAGTCAGTACCTGCAGAAATTCCCTTGTAGCAGCTTTGAGGACAGAGAATCATGATGGGGGGGGAAACAAAATTATGGGTCTGATAATTGTAAATAAATAAATAAAAATCCTCTTTTGATCTGCAGTGCTAGAAGCCCACAGGAGATACTGAATAAAGACATAAGCAAATGTATTTGGACACAGAAACATGAATACTATCTTAAACTAGACCACACAGTCCTCTTAAGAGTTTTTCTTCCATTACATAACAAATATGGTTCATCAGCTTCCTACACTCAAAGACCCAACACTGGGACCACAAAGAAGTTTCACCTAAGGGATTCTATCTTCCTAGCAAAATTTACAGTGAAAAGAGAGTGGCTCAAGAAGAGCTTAAGTTCAGATGTTCCAAGTAGTCTTTGCTGGTAAAGGAGACTGGACTTTGCAAGTACCCTCCAGCCATCACTGAGAACTGTTAAACACTAAGCATCTATAAAAAAAAATGGCCTCAGCTGTGGGTGTTGAAGACCCGCAAGCATAGCCAAAGAAAATCTGGTCTGCTGGATCTGACCCAAAGACAGTTGAATCAAGTTTTGGACCAGACTTCAAGAATTTTTGTTGTAAGACATAAGAAACTGAACCTTTCCCTTGTGGTATGCACCATGCAAACATACCCTGAGAGACAGCATTCCAAGGAGCCACCAGGCTGAGCAGGGATGGAGAGAAGAAAGGAAGTTATGGCCACAGGATATTGCTTGCAGGGTCATGGACAGGAGACAGAATTTATTTATAAAACAATTAAACATTAGAACATAGTGCTTCCGATAATCTTCCTTTTACCAACGTGCTGCTTCTACCTCCAGCCTACTTTGTTCTGCTTGCTGTTCAGAACAGACCACCACTGAAGTTGTTATTTTAAAATATTTTCCACTGTGATTAAACAACTGCTGCAGTTCAGTAGTTCCATCTTCTATCGAAGTTGGTAAATCACAGTATTTTAAAAAGACATGAGAAGCAAATAATCTGGTATGTAATAGTTATTTGATTTTTTACATGTGTGCAGAGAAAATAAGCACATTAGATCTCTAGCCTTTAATTAAAAAAATAGTTGGGTGGAGGGAGTAATATCTTAACAAGTAACATCTGACCAATAAGTATTTAGTAAATCATATGCTAAGTGTGGCCAAAACCTGTTAAGATTTACTGCAAGTAAATCATTATTGCTATCTGAGTCTGAATAGCTTCCATCTGATTCCTGCATGAAAATCACTCCATGGAAGCACAGCCTTGAACTTCAAAGGACATGCAGGATGCTACTAATTTCTGTATCTGACAGTGTGATGCAATGTTTGGATTTGCATCTCTGCACTTCAAAGTGTGGCACTCTCTAGATAAGGTCTCTGTTTATTTTGACATGGATTTGCAGAGGTGAACAAGAAAGGAGCACCCAAAACAGACAGTCACACACACAGCCCAAACCAGAAACAAACAACAAAAAAACCCAAACCTGCTTTGCTTGCTTCTCTCTGAATTCAGTAATGCCCTGGAGGACAAGGATTACAGAAGAAGAGTACAAGTCATGGTTGCGGTACTTGCAGTAATCTCCAGTGTCCAAAACGCAGTGTCAACATATGGTACTCAAATGCAGATTCAGAACATCTTTGAAGTAATACTGAATCTGACTAATGGGTAAAATGCAGACCTAGCTGCCTTTTTTTTTTTTTTAATTTCAAATTTCATACTGAGGTTGTCGACATTTCAAGTAGGGCAGTCAGATATTATTGCATCTGTATTCCATGAATTGCACAGAATTTAAGCTAAAAATTATCACCAAGATGACCTGTGATGGTCTGCTTTAGTTTCTGTCACCTTAGCAATGCTGTCATTCCACAGTATAATAGCAAAGCTTTTGCTCTAGTGACCCTACAAACCTTTAAAATTTTGTATTGTCTATGTGTGTGCAACTTCAATCACATTATAGAGCTAAAGGAAACTCTAAATGATGGAATATGATCACAACTGCTGTACAAATTTTATTCATTCCATCAAAATAGTTGAAAAAGTCTTCAGCAGCTATAGCTCCTAGAACTATTCTCACTTCCCTTGTATAAAACATCAAAGTATTTTTTGATACCAACAGCTGCTGACCAGGAGCATACATACAACTGTTATAATTATTTATTTATTATTAATTAAGCACTAATTGTGTTCAGCAAAAACATTTGGGAGGGAAAAAAAAAAAAAAGATGCATCTTTGAAACACCTCTGGCAGAACAGAAGTGTTGAGGAGAAAAGTGTCGAAATCTTTGGGATGAAAATCTGCATAATGCAGGTTCAGACAGCTGTACCTAAAGTTACACTATATGACGCCACTGTCACAAAGGTTTCTAAGAAGTCATTATCAAGTATCCCATACCTTAAACTTGCTTAATACGCCACTAGATTTAAAGGATTGCTTTTATTTTTATTTTTTTTTAAGAGAAACGAGAATAAAACCCATATCTATCAAAGCTAACAGGACTCAGAAGATTTGTACAATAAATATCATATGCAGATTTTTATTTCCCAGTTCAGCTGGAGATCAGCATAGTATTTTGAAGTTTGATTAAGGCATTTCAGCCTCTCAAAAGTTCCCGTTTTAACATTAAAAATCAGTTGTATGAAAATATTCTATTAATTTATTTTATTTTTTAAAGGAAATGGCAAGTTTCATTTGCTCAGTTAAAAGATCAAAACTCCAACACTGTTCACAGACAGAATTCAGAATTAGTATGCTACTTCTTACTCATTAGTTATCATTTGCTTGGTGCAATATTTACACTTAGTGCCAAATCCCCTGGTCCTTCCTTATGCGAAAAAGGTCAGTGGGAGTTTTAACTAAGTCCTTCAGGATTTGGGCCATATTGAATTAGAAACCTATATAATTCCAAACATTTTCTCTATTATACAGAATTCTTGCATACTTAAGCAACTTTATATTTAGAATGAATCTCAGAGCTTAAATGCAACTCGCATCTGGATTGTAGATTGTGTTTTATATTATACAATCTGCAGTTACTGGAAATGTTTGTATCCTTTACTGAGAAAGAATGATTCATTTCAGAGAAATTTTCATCTGCTATTAATCTTCCAGGATATAGTTAGTGTTCTGATATTTTCAGATATTGTTTTATGGAGGGATTTAAAGTAGCTCTCCCTTGGCAGCCTGCAAGATTACTCAGTGATTATAAGCAACTCAATACTGTATGACAGCATTTCCATGCAAGGGACTTACAATCATGTTTCATTAATTCGGCTTGAATGAAGCCTCATTTCAGGCCTTGAGGAGCTTAAGATTTATGTGAAATTAATAACATAACAGATGTCTTCACAATTTGGTTCCTCTGAAAAAAACTGATTACTTTGAAAACTTCAATGCTTTAAAATGCAGACTGAGGGAGTTTTTACTCTAGGGTACAGAGTTATTCGTTTATATCAACCGAATCTTGGAACTAAGTGGAATTTAAATGTCAGATTTATATTAAATAGTCATATTCACCATTATTACACATAATAAACAAAAGCCTATTACTTTCATTAATAAGCAGTGTTGGACATTTAAACTAACGCTTGGAGAGATAAGAGTCAGCACCTTTGCTAAGCAGTAGGAATAAGCGATACACAAGGGAGGTGAAAGAAGAATATCCAGGAAGCCCTGGGTTTTTTATCTCTGTTTCTGATAATTTAATCATCTTTTCCTCATAGGAAAACAAAATGCATCTGTGCTCACACAAAACTCCCCACTTTATAAGAGTTGAAGCTGTCTCTTGTGGATGCACATGCCTAAGGCCAAATGCCTTCCTTCTTTCACAGGACACTTTAAACGCCAGCTTCTCTCTCTCTCTCTCTCTCTTTTTTTTTTTTTTCATTTTTTTTCATAAATTCAATTCTTTTATCTAGGCTTCAGCCACACAAGGTGCCTTGCAAGCTGAATTTTAACGCATGCATGAGCAAGGGTTTATATTTAAGGAAACTGTCTATGCGATTACTTCTCCAAGTGTATGTGTGTGTGTGTGTGCCCCAAAAAAAAATTGAAATAAAAATTATCTCTTAGCTTTGCTTTTTGATCCGATATGCCGAAGGGCACAGGGAACAATACATTTTTGATTCGCACACTCAAGTACAGCTGATAGGATAGTCTCTGCGATGGTTCGATATGCAAATGTGCTAACAGTAAGGGCTGAAAAATTGACACAGCTCAGGATATCACAGCTAAGACACTATCAGCAAAATCGTAACAATTAGCTGTTTGATTGCCGCAGACACGGTTCATGCACCAGCCTCACATTTATAATAAGGTATCCCCAATCCTTTTCTTGTCTCGCCCCACCCTCAGCACCATGTCCACATTGATACGATGCTTTGCCAAGAGGTAAGGGCTCCGAGATAAAGATGAAATATCAAAAGCATTAGTATAAATTACAATTGTACATTATTAGCTATTTAATTACATGAGATATCAGAGTGGAGCTTACTGATTTCATGCTTATGTTCAAAGTTACCATGGCAGTATTCCACCTCTGTCAGACAGCATCGGGAATTATTGTTAGCACATGCTAAAACAGACAAAGCAATGTATTCTCGCCACATTCTCTCCCTGTCTCTCTCTAAGTTCAATACCAAGGAATTCCTTAGGCATCTAAAAAAAAAAAGCACATGTCTGGCATGGGGCTGTGAACCAGGAGATTTGAATTTGGAGATAAAGTCGGCATCCTAGGCCTAAGGCGGATGGCTGCTGCGCTGACTGTGGAGGTGACTTGTTCTGCTCTCCATGAGGGACACCCGTTTTCCCGTGCACCAGCACCCCCCTCCTTGCCCACACTCCCCCAAGGGATGGCATTAGCTGTGCCTCCAAAAACAGCTGCTTATCAGCTCCTCTGGAGGGAGGAAGAAGCAGTGGGTGGCAGAAGGTTGCAAGGAGGGGGGCATGGAGGGAAGGAGGGGGGGAAAAAAAAAAAATCAGGACCAAGAAAAAGGAGACATTAATAAGGATGGAGGAAAATGGTAGAGCAAAATGTGTTTGCTCTATCCAAACATGTATGCAAACAAAGGCCTGATGAAGCAGCACACGTATTAAAATGCCACTGATTTCTTCCTATGTACAAACATGCAAGATAATGTCTAAATATACGTGTCAGTGCATCAGAGAGAGAGTAAATCAAGATGGGGAGATGGCTTTTCGTGTCTTGCCTCTTTTTAAAGGAGGGAAATCAGCATTTCATGCTAAACATCTAAAAACCTCCTCTGTGATGAAATGTAGCAACTGCTGGAGTTATACATTAAGCTTCCCCACCAAATTCAGGCTTTACCTGAGTAAAGCATTTGACTCTGTCCCACATGACATCCTGGTCACCAAACTGGAAAAGCATGGACTTGATGGATGGACCACTCACTGGATAAGGAATTGGCTGGATGGTCGAACCCAGAGAGTGGCGATCAACGGCACAATGTCCACCTGGAGACCAGTGACAAGTGGTGTCCCTCAGGGGTCAGTGCTGGGACCAGTGCTGTTTAACATCTTCGTCAGTGACATGGACAGAGGAATGGAGTGCACCCTCAGCAAGTTTGCAGATGACACCAAGCTGTGTGGCACAGTCGACTTGCTAGAGGGCAGGGATCCATCCAGAGGGACCTGGACAGGCTGGAGAGGTGGGCCCAGGCCAACCTGATGAAATTCAATAAGGCCAAGTGTAAGGTCCTGCACCTGGGTAGGCACAATCCCAAGCACAAATACAGGCTGGGTGGTGAATGGCTGGAGAGCAGCCCTGAGGAAAAGGACCTTGGAGTCTGGGTTGATGAAAAGCTCAACATGAGTCTGCAGTGTGCACATGCAGCCCAGACAGCNCTCTTCAGCCTGGAGAAGAGAAGGCTTCGAGGGGACCTGATAGTAGCCTTCCAGTATCTGAAGGGGGCCTACAGGAAGGCTGGGGAAGGATTATTTACAAGGTCCTGCAATGACAGGACAAGGGGCAATGGGCTTAAACTGGCAGAGGGGAGATTTAGACTAGATGTTAGGAGGAAGTTCTTTACAGTAAGGGTGGTGAGGCACTGGAACAGGTTGCCCAGGGAGGTTGTGGATGCTCCCTCCCTGGATGTGTTCAAGGCCAGATTGGATGAGGCCTTGAGTAACCTGTACTAGTGGGAGGTGTCCCTGCCTATGGCAGGGGGTTGGAACTAGATGATCCTTGAGGGCCCTTCCAACCTTACCATTCTATGATTCTATGATTCTATGAAATTCCCCAGATGTGACTGTCCCCAGTGCCTGTGTGCCACAGTATTGTAAAGCCACTTTCAAAGGTGCCAGGATCCCCTAATCTTGCAGCAGGGAGTGATGTCAGTATGATGGGTTGGAAAGGTTTGAATTTAATGCAAGGCTTTTACTTCTCTTTAGTCTTCTCTGTGAGGTCTCAGTGGATGGTTTGGTTAACAAGAACAGGCACTAATATGTTGTTATGCACCATGGCAGGCACCATTCTGCTCAGAGAATGTAGATTGAAAGCCAAATGAGAAATACGAATCAAATCAATTCACAAATCACACACAGGTGAGATGACAAAGGCTGTCTTTAGCTCTCTGTTAGTTAAGAATTCTCATCCATGATGTACAGGTCCTTTTCTGGTAGGTGTGGGCTAAAGCACACCAAAAACCTCAGCTACAAATAAAAGAAATCATCCACCACTGAACTGCAGACAAATAGACAATAGTCCAGGTGTCATTTTACCTGTTTTTGTAGGGCTTATAGAGAATTAGGTTGGAAACGGACAGTAACATATTATCGCATATTACGTTTCACACAAGAGTGATATGACCTCAGGTACCAGCTCCTTTATCAGTGATGTGGAAGGATCAAAGGGCTTGAAGCTGTTGCTGGGATCACTCTGGCCCCAAAGAATTTCAGATGATCTTTCCCTAAAACTTTTGACCTTGTCATAATGGCTGTAAAAAAGTAAAAGCCCAGCACATTTCAAGAGCTATCCTGAGAAAGGATCTGAAGTATGAAAAGGGATGAGAAATCCTGAATGCAGCACTTCCCCACTTTGTCACACTAATGTACTAAGAGAAAGAATAATAATGAAAAAAAAAAAATCCATGCACTTTAATGCATTTTGCATAAAAATGGCCTACTTCAAAGGTATTTTTTAGACATTTCCCTATGTCTGAGTACATTCATGGATCACCCCAATGACTGAGTGCTGTTCCTCTGCTCTATTCTCCTTTCCTTCATATCAGATTTCAAGATGGCTTTGATGGTACCAAACATATATTTTCCTCTTAATTTCCTTCAACAGTTGCACATCGTTTATCAACCTTTTCTTAATTCAAACATTATTTATCTCAACAGAACAATAAAAACATTGTTTAGTGGAGCAGGGTTTCAAGGGAAACCATTAGGAGCAGTCAGCATGGTTTTGACCAACCTGATAGCCTTTTATGAGGATATAACCAGGTGGACTGATGATGGTAAAGCAGTGGATGTGGTTTATCCTGATTTCAGTAAAGCATCTGACACTGTCTCCACAGCATCCTTCTGGCTAAACTGAGGCAGTGTGATCTGGATGATCAGGTAGTGAGGTGAATTGGGAACTGGTTGAGGAAAAGAAGTCAGAGTTGTGATCAATGGGATGGAGTCTAGTTGGAGGCCTGTGACTAATGGGGCACAGAGTGCACTGTGAGCAAGTTTGCTGATGACACCAAACTGGGTGGAGGGACTGCCACTCCAGAAGGTTGTGCTGCCATTCAGTCAGACTTGGACAGGCTGGAGGCTTGGGCAAAGAGAAATTTAATGAAATTCAGCAAGGGCAAGTGTAGAGTCTTGCACCAGGGAAAAGAACCCCAGGTATCAGTATAGGTTGGGGACTGACCTGTTGGAAGGCAGCAAAGGGAAAAAGGATCTGGGGGCCCTAGCTGATAGGAGGTTCACCATGAGCCACCAAAGTGCTCTTGTGGCCAGGAGGGCCACCGCCATTCTGGGGTATATTAGAAGAGGTGTGGCTAGTAGGTCGAGAGAGGTTCTCCTGAACCTCTACTCTGCTTTGGTGAGGCCACATCTGGAGTACTGTGTCCAGTTCTGGGTCCCCCCAGTTCAAGAGGGACATAGAACTGCTTGAGAGAGTCCAGTGCAGAGCCACAAAGATGATTAAGGCAATGGAACATCTCTCTTACGAGGAGAGACTGAGGGAGCTGAGACTCTTCAGCTTGAGAAGAGGACACCGAGAGGTGACCTCATCAATGTTTATAAATATGTAAAGGGTGAGTGTCAGGCGGATGGAGCCAGGCTCTTCTCAGTGATGTCCAGTGACAGGACAAGGGGCAATGGGTGGAAGCTGAGGCACAGGGAGTTTCATTGAAAGATGAGGAGGATTTTTTTTTCACTGTGAAGGTGACAGAACACTGAAACAGGCTGCCCAGGGGAGTTATGAAGTTTCCCTCTTCGGAGATATTCAGGACCCACCTGGACGCATTCATGTGTGATCTGGTATAGGTGATCATGCTGTAGCAGAGAGTTGGACTAAATGATCTTTTGAAGTCCCCCTGACATTCTGTGATTCTGTGAAAGTAGAACATCTGAATACCTGGGAATTAGGGTAATTCAGGAGCAAGTCAAAGTTTTCTGAAGTGGCAAAAGCATTTAACATAGGGATTGTAAAAACTAACCTGTAAACCCCCTTTGCTGCCCACCTCCTGCAATACAATCTCCACACTAATGGAAGAGTGACCCAGGAACTGTTATTCTTACACCAAGAAAGCTCTGAGGTCTCCAATTTTCCAATTGCTCCATTTGGTGCTAGGGCCAGCAAAAGTTAAGATTTTGAAAAGTTGAATGGACAGATAATCTCTGACTATGTACTGCTGCAGCATTTCACTTATGTCATAAGAATTGTGTTTAATCATTGACATATTTTATCCTATTTTTCACCTAAACTAAAATTTCAGCCTTAAAATCTTATTAGCACAAAAGAAATGGAATACTGAAAGCCTTTATTCTACAAGACCCTAACTGACACTAATGATTTCCCCATCAAGTTTTGAGCTTGCTGCATCAGCGTTTTTGACCAACTGGAAAGTTCCCCTTCCATTACACTCATCTGCTCACACTCATTTGGAGATGGCTATTGGAGGGCAGCTGCTTGTTCTAACATTCACAAGAATTCAGTGTTCAAGTCTAGAACATCCAGATTTTGATTTGGCTACTACACAGAAACACACTCTCATGAGACAATAGTCCAAATAACATTAAAAGTGGGTATCAATGTTTAGCCTGTGGTTCTCTCTCAAGATGTTTCATGTGACAGCTGTGGCCAGGATAATTGGTCTGACACCAGCGCATCTTGCTCTAGTACTTCCCCTTTACAGCCACAGGGTCTCCATGGGATGTTATACTAAGGTACACATTTGAAGTGCCTTAATGTAGTCCTGGAGTGGTATTCCCACTTTCTCGTGTTGGTCGTGAGTGGAGTTTACAACTTGGTGTTAATCAAAGTCTTCAAAGCTCCAGTGTTAATAAGCATCATTAAACTACATTCATCAGCCCTTTGACACATGGCCCTGTTCCTGGGTCCAAAGCAGGACAAATAATCTCCCCAGTCTTGGCTTGAAGAACTCCCCAGATATTAATATTAGATGGCAGCTTGCCCAATGAAAAATAAAAATATTCACAGCTAGATGAGTGGTGCAGCTAAATGGATAAGAATTCATTCAGATCAATATTATCAGGGGAACAGCATCCTTTCAGCTCCAACAACTTCTAACACAAAAAAAAAAGAAAGAAAATCCAAACAACTGCCTCAGCCCACTGTAAATGGAGCCAAGTGATTTCTTCATATAATGCTTGTTACAGTCTCTTTAAGGGGAAAAGTAAATGAAGACTATAATAGGGAAAACAAAAACAGGCAGATCTAACTGTAACAATAAATACAGAACGTGCCTTATTTAATCTGCTTACAGTAAAATCCACTGAGCAAAATTATAATTTGATATGGCTCAGCTTAGCCAATAGAAACTCATAAAATGTCTTAACATCATAATACATTGTACAAAAGAATCACTAAGTACCATAAAACATATGGGAATATGGGTCTGTATTCATCCATTACTCTTTGCCAGTGTAGCATATTAAAATGGTTTCTATTTAAGTGTAGAGATCCCTGAAGTATACTACAGTCTTAATTAAAATGTCAATAAAATGCAAAAGTGCATTGGGGACCACATTTTCTTTTTTTTTTTTTTTTTTTTGTTAACTCTTTCAGAGAGTTATTTCTTAATAGTTTCATTACACTACCAAGGTTTGGAACAATTAAAAATAAGCATAAGCAAGCCATTTTTAATAATTAGCTGCAATTTAAGCATGATCTGCATCCTTTCTCTCCATCACAATTCCCTGCAGGAGTCGCTGGCACGTTAAATCAAGACTGGAAAAGCAGGTCCCTGTCCGATGCCAGGAAACAATGGTTTGGGTATTCACATTCTGTCAGCTTTTCAGTATAGTTTAAAAAAAGAAATAAGGTCTTTGGTGACTCTCTTTTGGTGACCAGAGACCTTGGCAAGGTAAACAGCTGTTTGGTTTTCAGCGGCACTCAGTGGACAGCTTTTACTAGGCATGGGAGGCACTGCCCTGGGAGGTAGGCTTGCCTACCTAAAGTTCTCACTCTGCCTTTCCATAGGGCATCAAGCCCACCATGAATGGAAATAAAAACTACAACTGGCCAAGAAGTTGTTATCTATTTGCTTTTTCTGTTCTTCCAATGAATTTAAAGGTGCCTTAGAAAAATCTGTTTTTAAGAAAGAAAACAAGATACATGACAGTGTTCTTCAAAAACTTAAACCAAAATTCACTTGTAAGGAGAAGAAGATCCATTGCAATACTGGAAGAATGACAACTAAAACAAGTAAATAAGATTTTCTCTTTCCTCCTTCCTCCTCCATTCTCCCAATCTCTTTCACCAGAAGAAATATTTCCAAAGGTAAATTCACTTACCCCACAGTTCCCTAAAATGATACAATATTTCTTTAATGTCTGCATTCCCTTGAGGAAAGAAGGCGTATACTTGGAATTGAATTTGCCATCAAAATCTTGCTGAAAATGATGATACTGGGAGGAACCCCAGAGTGCTGACAGGGTCCTGGATTGCTGATTCAGTGCGGGAGGGCTTTCCTGAGGCTAACTCTGCTTCAAGATGCAAGGAGAGCACTCGGGAGTCAGAGGCAGTGTATAACCCAGCCTAAAAAATAAACTGAAGGATCAGAGCTCATGATCTGCAATCCTGTAGTACTTACAAGCATTTTATTGACCTGGCCACAGATGTTAACTTGTTATACAGGACTGGCAGTTATCTTCCTGGTACCACAACAATAGGGAAAACAAAATAGCATTGGGTTTTGATTCTGCACCTGGTGGTTAGATACAGGGTCTTTTAATTAGGTTGAAGGAGCAGAAAACAGACAAAACCAGAAGTAAGACAGACAAGAAAAGTTTTAACAGATCAACATGGCTTTAGACTGCATTGCAATCCGTTTCACTTTCTACTTCATCCCTCTCTAAATCCATTTTATGTTAAGTGACAAGAAGTTGGCAGGTTCTGCAGATACATTGACAGTAGTAAGGACTTCTCTTACCAGGGTTTCAGCTGGTTTCTACTAGCTAACAGCCAACAGACAGATTTTGAGGGTTATGACCTCCAGTTATTTGAAAGAAAATGGGAGGGGGAGGTAGGCAACACATTTTATCCACTGCTCTGCAGTTCCCACAAGATTTTTAGGACTTGCTCACATAAAACTGACTCCATTTAATGACTAACAGAAAAAAACCCATCCCAAACAACAGAAAAGTGTTTGGTAAGGGCATATCTTGAGAAGAGAATTGGGAAATTTAAACCGTTGCAGGGTTCTATCCTGTACAGGGCTGAGCAAGTGCTTCCTACACAGTGCCCCATATTCTTACCTCCTAGTGAGTTATATGAGAGGTGAAGGTACTTAGTTCAGTAATATTGTGGGGATAGCTCACAATGCTTCTCACTTCTTCCAACATTCGGGGGTGGGGTGGGGTGGAGGGGTGTTCTTTGGTCATTTTGAGTTTTTTTTAAAGATGAAATAAAAAAGGATTTGGGTTTCTAAGAGCAGACATTTAACTTGACTCCTGTCAACCTTGCATGCACTGCATGGGCAGGTCCAGAGGAGGGCCATGAAGACGATCAGAGGGCTGGAGCAGCTCTCCTATGAGGACAGGCTGAGAGAGCTGGGGCTCTTCAACCTGGAGAAGACTTTGAGGAAGTTCTTTACAGTGAGGGTGGTGAGGCACTGGAATAAATTGCTCAGGGAGGTTTTCAAGGCCAGGTTGGACAAGGTCTCGAGTAACCTGTACTAGTGGAAGGTGTCCCAGCCTATGGCAGGGGGTTGGAACTAGATGATCCTTGAGGTCCCTTCTAGTCTTACCATTCTATGATTTCTTACAGCCATACTACTTTCCATAATCCTAAAGATCTTGTTTAACATTATGACAGGCATTACCTCCATGTGATGTCACTGTACAGTCTTGGAGAGCAAGGGAGAACTGCAGTTCCAGGGTGGATCAGTGGCATCAGCCAAACTGACCCAAATCGGAACTCGAATGATAGCTTAAACTGTCTAACAGCTGTACAAGTTCCCAGAAAGCCTGTGGACTTGACTAAGTTACTCCTGTCAAGTGTAAAAGTAATAGGAAACTCAAAAATTATATTAACTGTCCATCAGATAATTTAACCTTAAAATATTTAATTAATATCTGATTCTCCTATTTAAGTATTTAACTAATACTTGGTTCTCCTAGTGAAATGTGTAGGCTACCAGAAAAATCTCTCCATTGGCTACCCTCAATATAAGGACAGTGGAAATCCTTCTAACAGCTTTAGCTTGTATTCCCTGAGGAATTATGTGCTTAGGTAAACAGAAACCATAACTTAATTGTTTCATTATTATTTATGGGGTTTAGTTATTCTCTGGTCTCTATTCCCAGACAATAATGTCCACATTGAGAAGAGGGGACACTTTGACAGGAAGGCAAGCAAAACACACCCCATCTGAAGGCATCGAGCAGATTGTAGGTGTTCCTTCGTAGTGTGGGAGCTACCATTGCTACCTGGACAATGAAGTACTGAGTGCTGGTAGATCTACTTGGTTTGGGCATGAGGAAACACAAGAAAAAGAGAGATTATCTGAATTAAGTGATTGATATTGGGAAATCCCTTCTGTGTACCAACGTCTGGACACAAGTTTGAAGGTTTTGGAGAGGGGAGTTGGCAGCTCATAGAGCTGGTCACAGTCTTGTGTGATTTGAGTAACATAGACTCATAAATTCATTAGGAAAAACTGCCTTGGCATTGCTCTGGTCTTTAGAAGACGGGGGGAACTAAAACTTGACAGCTGGGAAAAGGAGAAATCTCCTTGTTTTTCTCTTAAGCAGCCAGCTCCTTGTTCCTCATTAGTGCCAAGAATTTTATTATTACTAGAGGACATACCACAACAATTACAAATTTTCAATTGAATTAGACTTCAGGAGACTGGGCTGCAGTAACATAGTTATATGATTGGTTTCTAATGTTTGTAGCTAATTATAACAATGACTTGCCTGCAGCTAACACACATGCATCTATATTTAAATAAATCTTTTTTGGCTTATTAAGGAGCGAGTTAAAAGGCAAAATTGCTGTTGTTTAACGTTTACTGCTATTAACCATTAACCTAAACCAGTGTGCAAATCTTTTCTTACATCTTTACTATATATACACCACTACTAAAAACATTACAGATGGTATGTACAAAACATTACCCAGGAATAGCTCATGTGCAGTAAGCTTCTGTCCTATTCATATCTGAATGAACATTCACCTGCAGACAAGCAAATTAGAGACCTGTGTTAAAGTCTCTTAATCACAAGTGCCTCCTTGTCAAATCACAAAATAAACAGGTACAGCCTTGACATATAAGAACCTACTATTAACATTGCGCTGTGTGATGCTAATTCTGTCTTGAAAGAGTTCCATAACAAATACCCTACAGTATTTCCTTGCTGTATCAAACACTGTCAACATTCAGATCTTTCCAAAATTATCATACTGCTGGGGAGGCTGAAGGAAGTATTGAAGGAACCAATGTCAATTAATCCTCATTTCTTCTGTTCCCCCCCCCCCCCCCCCCCCCAACTAATTGAAAGTGCAAAGTCTGGAATTTTAAAGTTGTTTAATCCTCTCTCTCGTTATACTGTTTATTAAAAGAGAGGAACAGGCACCTTTTCTTTGCCCATCAATAACATTCCATCCCCTCTGTACAGCATAATGAGAGTTTCTTTCTATCAGGACACACATTTTGGAATATGCTGCCAGTTCTTACCCTCAAGGAGAGACCCCACATAATGCCATTGCTGTGGTAAGAGGAGGTCCCTGACCTATTCCCCTTAGCTGAGGTGACACTGTAGCTAAAGAAAACAGAAATAACAATGGCTTGGACACTAGAAAACCAATCTCTTCTACATTGTTCCTTCCCAAGTGTAGCAACTATTTCCCTCATTGTATCTCAACAGCAGTTGAGATATTTTGCACTGATAAATACAGTGAAGGGATATTTGCACAGACAAACCCTTGCCAAGACACACAGTACAGCTGTGGAAAAAGTTCTCACTCACTAACTGGAAAATATGTGACATGTTCTCTGGCCATATCAGATTTTTAGAAGGCTTTGATTTGAAAGGCAGCATCTGTAAGTCAAACACTTCCATTTGTTAAGAAAACAGATGCATTTGTTTCTCAGCAAAAATAAGGAAAACGTTGCCAAGCTCAGAGGCAGGAAAAATATTGAGAGCATTTCGCCAGAGTGGAACTTTAACATTTCAGACTGCCTGAAAAAGTATGACTTGCCTTGATGTGCACTTGACTTTGCTCCCAGTACTTGACAATTGCTCCAATAATTGACAATTCCCCCAGCAGAGCATGTGATGCTCAGGAATAAAATATATTAATTTCAGATTAAAACCACAAATACTTCTTTTATCTGTCAGATCTCTTTTAGGAAGATAAGTATATTTTTTTCTTTAGCAGAACCTTTTTGATGCCCCCAAGGATGATTTGTATCCTGGTCTCTGATGCACAAAGGTTGGAGCCTGAAAGTCCTACTGAAGTCAATGGGACTTAACTCTGGTACAAACTGCATCAACACAAGCAGTTATGAGAGAAACTGTAACATTCTTCTGACTGAAAATAATTCATATAGTATGCACTGCGATCTATTCTATAGCAGTGAAACTCTTGGTTTCCATCCAAACATTTAGCAAAAGAGTTTTCAAGAGGTTTTTGATTGTTTTGACAATCTCAGCCTTGGGATTTCAATGACAAGGGCTTATACTGCATAACTGAGTGGTTAAATATCTTATTGAGCCAAAAACACTAATAAAAGATGAAGTTGTGGTGTGGACAGAGAAGAAACAGGAAATGCCATACCAGCAGTAGAAACATAGAAGAGTAACCTGATCCAGGAACAGAATCCTGCAAGACGCTGAAGACACTGAAAATATCACTGAGATTTCTGGCCATCCCACAAAGCTAGAGAGTGGTCAGCTGCTTTCAGAATGAAACGACTGGCAACTGCTCAGTGGTGCAGTGGGAATTGCATTTCTTTTCACGTGCTTTACTTGCTTCAGTGTTACAAAGAGACAAATCTTCTGTTGTTTTTTTTTTATGGTGAATAACAAATGCAACAGAGAAGAGAAAATAAACCAATCAGAGCCGGGTAAGAAAATCCCCCAGCAGCAAGAGCAAATACTGGTTAGTGCTGTTTATACTACTAGTGCAAAAGAGAGATATGCAAGAAAACTCTGCTTCTCTCCAACCTGCAGGAAAGCTCATGCTTTACATACCAACCACTGCCTGTGGCTGTGGGGCCATTTGGGTATGTTCACTCCCAAAGATCCAGAGTCTTTCCTATGCTCAGGTAAGTCTGCCAGCCATGTGAGCATGTGTACATACACATGGAACTGTTGACACGTCTTTAGATAAGCTTTGCCATAGTATCCCAGACAGGGTAGCCAGGAGGCTGTCCAGTTTCATAAGTGTCCATTGAAACAAGTATCTGTATTTAAATCCTACTGTGTTACCACATATTTTTAATCAGATTGACAAATTTTTAAATATTGACATATATTTGAGACATCAAATGTATTTTGGGTGGTGGGTGAGGAAGGCTCATCTGCAATCCATTTTCCAAAGTGTGAATGCTCACCTTTTTTGTTGTTGTTAAGAGGAAAAGAAAAAAAAGACTGCTTCAACAGATGTGGGCATCTCCTCCATTCTCAGGTACTGCTACTGTGGATTGCCTAGCTCCTGGGATGGGAGTGAGCTATTTGTTCTGCACTTTCTGAAAACTGCAGGTCTTCAGCAATTCTT
>VWZE01006304.1:107363-119504 GCA_013396675.1 Eubucco bourcierii | reverse complement strand
CCACCCCGCTGCCACAGTGGCAAAGGAGGGGTTTGACTTTTGGAAAGTCTAATTTTCCTGCCAAACTTCAAAGAGTGCAAAAATAACACTACCATCTTTAGTCAAGTTTTGCTGTTTTTCAGAGAAAAAACTTTGGGGTTTTACAATATTTTATTTGTATATGAATACACTTTGCTGTTTAAGAAATTAAGTCTCGACTTTTCTTTCCTTAGCAGTACTTTACATTAATGAAACCAACTGGTTCTCTGCTACCAATACAGATGTTAAGTAACAGCAGTGTCAACCTTTAAGGGATGTTATTTGGTTCATCAATCTACATGTGTGGCTAAGTAGGACAATGTACGAAGATTTCATCCAAAAGGGATGGTTCCTGACATGTCCAAATAAAAGCTTATAGTGGTGTCTTGGCAATCTAACCTAATTGATGGAAAATTATTTGCAATGTATAGATTCACATATTTTGGCTTTTTCTGTATCGTGATGTATCCACTTTTCAGTTTCCTTGTCAGACCTAACTTCCTATCTCAAGCACTTTGTTCTGCTGTTTAACTGCATATTTTTCTGCTACTTTATTTTTCTTTATTGCAGATGTGCTATCCATCTCCCACACCTCCACAGTCTATTTCTGTTGCTTGGCTCTGATCCAAATAAATGCCAAGTCCGGCACACCCTGCACACCATTATCAATCCTGTCACACTTTGCCATAGATGTTGTATCTAACTGGGCTGCTGTGGCACCTTACTCTGTGGAATACCAGACCACTTTACCCCATTTCTCATACTGAGGTACTGTCAGAACATGATTAGAGAAAATTAACAATTTTAACTATGCTTATAATCCAAATACTCAAGAAAACATAGAAAAAAAAAAACCTAAGAAACATATGAAGAGAGTCAGCCTAAAAAGTTATATACTTGGAGATACAATGAAATACTGAAAAAGTAGAAGTGTTATTTACTATACTAAAGGAGTGAGAGAGACAGAATATCACACGAGTCCCACACTGAAAAAATATGGATTTCTATTCTGACTGATCAAAACAGAAAGATTTTTTTTTTTTTGGTAAGAAAACTCAAAGTTCAAGGGCTCAATTAAATTAAATAGGCTGAAACATTTACACTTCTGTTTTAAAACCTGCATTTCAGAATCTCAGACTCCCTAGAAACACAATTGTCTTATTCAATAACTTCAAAATTCCTTGGACATTGATAGTGCTCCAAGTATTAATCAAATTTAAACACCTAAATGTGAACTTTGTTCAATGTCTGTAGTCTTCATCATCTCTTCCTATTTGTCCTATTTGATCTATCCTTACAGATTCTTCAAAACAAGAAATGTCCATGAAATAAAGTATGCAGTACAAAAACTGACAGCATAATAGACATGTCAAATATATGTTAGTCATTGAAAGAACCAAAAGCTCAAATCCCAGTTCTGAGTCAAAAGCGGATTATGCCTACTGAGAATTGCATTCGTCTTCTCACGTCTGCCTCTCAGTGTTCTTACCAGCTTCACTAATCCTTTGATTCATAAAGAGAGAAGTTTCCTCTAAGGTTAAAATGACATGTGATTGACTAGTATATTCTGCTTTCTGCCCAGCAGGGTATGATGCAGAACAAGATAGTCCAGTAGTCTATAATTGCTGTTTCACAAGTGAAGAAGCTTTCCTCTTCCTTAAAAGTGAGCAATAGTATAATCAGAAAGAAAAATGATGTTGATGTTCTGACTTTTAATATCATGCTGAGCTCTCACAACTTTCAAAATTATATTTGTAATGTTCTCAAGATAGTTTTTACTGTTTTTATAGCGATATCTCTGTATAAAAAGTTAATTTAATAAAAATTGTGAAAGGTGTCTGCACCTACTATTGTACCTTTCCTCAAAATTCCATGTCTGTGGCTGCTATTTCTGCTGTGCCATATAATCATGCTTTATACTTTGCTTTGATTTTCCATTATATTAATGATTATGCATAATTCTCTTCAGTCCACTCTTTATATTTTTGACATTAACTACCTTTGGTGCCTCTCTTGCTTGGAGTTAATTTCTTTCTTTTTTTTTAAAAAAAAAAAAAAAGTCCTTAAGAAGATTGAAACATATAAAATATACTGTTCATCACCTGAGAGTATGAATTTTATCTTCTGGACAATGAAGTATATTAATTAGTTTCCCACTGAAAATATCACATCGGTCATTTTTCTGTATCGTTGCTTCCAGCAAAACTCTGGTGTGCAAAAATGTAATTCCAGCTACAGGAAATGAAGCCATTCAGCAAATCAAAGACACTCCCACAAACTTAGAATAACTGAAGACATTTTACTGTAACATTCTGAAGGTGTCAGTATAATTCCATAGGTGAGATTCATATCTTGATTTCAGCTAATTTAAATTTTTTTTTTTTTTTTACAACCTTTTGGTCTTTCTTTAAGGTTTCTGTGAAAGGCTTTTGCAAAATATCCTTAAATTCTTCTCTTGCACTGAATCAGTTATGGCTACAGCATTCCTCCACTGTCTTTACTATCACTGTCTGTGATAACAGAAACATGAGTGACTGCATTAAAAAAATATTACTTGGCTTTGTTTTCTATGTATTTTTAGTACTGCAACTTTGACAGTGGTTCTCTCCTCCCTTTGCAGGTATTCTTTGCTGGCCTTGCTGTTCCTCTTCAATTTAATAATTTCCTTCTGCTAGGAGCTTGCAAGTATCTGTCTTCCCTAGGCAGTGTTTGCTGTTCAGGTGTGTTCTATTTACTACTGCTTTGTATTTAAGCAGTTCTAATGCTGAGCACATTAAGTCTTTCTTAAAAAAAGGAAACAACAGCTATTATTGTCAAAGAAAATGTTGGGGCTTTATAATCTATACCTAAAACTGCTATAAAATGCTATTATGTGGTATTTCAAATTAAAGAGGAATAATGCAAAGACACAAAGGAATATTAGAAGCTTATCCTGTCCAAGAAATCTGCCTCTGGAAGCGCTTAATAGACTTGTATTTTGCTGTCTATGCAAAGGCTTACAATGTGCAATATGTGCAGAGTACAAAACTGCTGCCAGTCTGATTTTGTAGGCTCTTTTTTTCCCCCCCTTTGCTTTGCACCACCCACCTTTGCACTTACTTAAATCATCATCTGGCATACAGTATCCTGTTGATTGGGTGGGTATGAGTGACAACTGGCTTTCACTTTTTATGTGACTCTTAGGATAAAGAGTGGCTTTGACATTCAGCTAATTTTAGTAAATAAAATATATCAATAACTAAACCTTTAAAAAAAATCACAAAAGATCTTAAAGGTAGCTCCATGCAGGCATTTTATAGCGTACCAAATAGATACCTAGAAGTCAATGAAGTTGTGCTGACAGTTGATTTTGGCTTGGCATTTCCACGTTGATAGAGGGAATGAGTATACTTGCAGTGAATTCTGAGCTTCATAAGATTATTGTTAGTCAAACTTTGAAATACTTTACGATAAGAGATTATCTGAGTGAAAATACTACTCTGAAAGTGTGAATGCTACAGATTATAAGTGTACTTTAAACTCTGCAAAGATAGGAAACTGTCAGGAGACAGTTCTGTATCTATTCAGTTCATTCCATCAAATGCAATACTTTAAATTTTCAAGATTAGCAGTCTTCACCCTCAAACTGCTGAAGGACAGAAAATCCATAACAACTGATTTAATTTTGAGTGTGTGTGACAGCATCAATGGATTTGTCACTCTAAGCAGTAGTATTTCCCTGAAACATTTTGAAAGAATTGGAAAGCGTTAACTAATTTTTACACCAACGTTAACAGAGTGTAATAACAACTTGATATTTTTCCAGTGTATTTCAAGTATGAGTGAAAATACCTAGAGTAAATTTGAAGGTCACATACACATTGTGAGTCCAAAAGACAGCATTGGGGTACTGAGAAGATGATGGTGGTTGTGGTATAGACTTGAATATCATAGGTCAAATTGCGCATTGGGACCATTGCTGCTGAAGTTTTTGGGGATTCCTTGGATAATATTTTAATCCAGATTCCACTGAGGTGAAATGAAGGGGGAATACAATGTGATCCAGTTGTCATCTTTGGCATTATGTATGTCCATCCTTTTTAACTAAAACCTGATTGGCAGTTGGATGTTGACATTATTATTGTATGGCTATTTATTTAATCAGTTATCTATAAATCTTAACTCAGTAGTTGAATTTGCATCTTCCCCACCATGTATGTTTCCTTTTAGGTTATGGGTTTTGTTTGTTAGTTTAGTGTGGTTTGTTTTGTTTTGTGTTGTTGGTAGTGGTGGTGGTTGGTTGCTTTTTTATTTTGTTTTACCCCTTATTGTTAACATAAGGGAAAGATTTCAGGGATCAGTTAGCCTTTACTTGTTTGTCGTCGTGTTTGGGCTGTGAGTATTAGCCATGTAGATGTAGTTTGTGTAGTTATGCACTTTCGTGTGTATTGATTGAATGAACGAATAAATAAATAAATAGATAGATAGATGTCCCTTCTGTGGGGAACAGTAAGGAGTTTTCAAAGAGAGGCAAGAACTTTATATCTTAATTTAAAAAATGGATTGATAGAGGTGGTTTTTTTTTAGTATAAGAGTAACATGTACATTCCTGTGGAAAGCAAAAAAAAGAATCCCAAATGACCATCTCCAAACACACCTTTCATTTTAAGTAGGAGGTTGACTGTGGTTTTCTATATGCAGCAAGAGAATGGAATGAGTTTAAGATAAAAGGTGCTGTCTGAACTGTTGACTGATGACCTGAGTACAGACAAGGGTGAGTTACTTTGACTTAGAGGCTTTCTTGTCAGTGTTGACATGTGAACATGGAAAAAAAGATGCATATTGAGCTGGTTGCTCCTGAAATCAACAGGGCACACATAAATTATTTGTGATGCTCTGACCACTGCTGGTTTGAAGAACTGTGGCAATCCACAGCCCCATGTAACTGCTGAATAACCTATAACCTTATGCAAAGATGATGCAAAGTCTCTTTCACCTGCAAAAGACAGGCATCCAAGTTACACATCTTGCACAGTTATATTAACAACATAATCTTTTAACAATAACTTGCACCAGTGACAACAAAGGGACCAATTCCTAGTGAATTTGTATATTTCTAGTTTTGCACGTATTTGTTTTCAGAAACACATTACTCCCTATACCCATGAGATAATATACAGAACTCATTTGTGATTGCCACTTTACTTTCAGTTAATTTGTCAGATTTAAAAAGGCAGCTCATACTTCAACTGAATAAATTGCAGAATGACTATGCTAGGATTGTTTCTAAGGAACTAAAAAGTACAAGTATGAAAAACTTGAAGTCTTAGGTAAAGAAGAATTAAAAAATGTTTAAAGAATGTTTGCTGCTTATAGGGAAAAATAAGAGTAAAAGAAAATATGAACTTCAGGGAATATTTCTTGAAATTCTGCATTTGAAAGAAATGCTGTAAAATAAAATTTGCACAACCAAATGAACAATGAAGACTTGATACAATAAAAGTAAGCAGAAAGAGCAGTAATTTGTTTATCGTTATTGCTTGTAATTTTTTTATAGTAGATGAGAAGGGAGAATGAGGAGTAAGTTAGTATGTGAACAGATTTCTGTTAATGTAAGCAAAGTTCAAGATAAAGTGCTCATTTTAATGTTCTGCAGTGCGATTAGCTTCAGAAACACAATTCATTAGAATGTATTTTACTCCATTTTTTTCCTCTTTTCATTGTTGTACACATCAGTTAAAAACTTAAAATGCCCTAGTTCCTTATGCTCAATCTGTTATTTATTCCTTTGCATTCAAGGCAGGTTATAAAGTTTTAGTGCCATATTCTCTTAGTTCTTTGTAAAATCTTGGTTTTCAAAAATATTGATGCAAAGCAAAGCTGGACAGATGGTGAATGTTTCCATTTTCCCGTGAAGTCAATATGTGTTGCCAATTAGCAGCTGGGCTTTTCATCATGTGGTTCCATAGGTAGGCACATGTTAATATATGCTACCTTATGTACTAAAACTTTGAGAACAGCAAACACCACACATAATTTTCTGTTTTTCCTACAAGAATCACCAGTTTTTGTTTAGTTTGCACTGTGACCCTTCTTCTGGATGAAATGTTTGAGAAAAAGGAAGGTACCAGAAGCAGCATATCTGTCCTAGCACAGGTCTGAGACGTGTCATAGTGTCTCCTGGCTTCCACAACTATCTTATTTCAAATGAGTAACGCTCCCCTGGCACTGACTGGCACTGGCACTGGCACTGACCCAGAATTGAGTAACTGCTACCATAACAACCCATCCACAAACTTGAGATAATGTATTCATAAGAAGCGACACTTTTCCCACTGTCAAGCAACAAGCTGAGCAAGGAGGCATAAAGGAAAAAAGATATTCTGATTGTATGTGTCTTGTAAAACAGTTCAACAAAGTAGCCACTGAATCTTATTTAATTTCCCACCTTCCTCGTTCCCCATCAGTCTGCAAAGTACTCTAGCAAGCACTCTAATCACCCTGCTCCTCTGACTGACAGGACTTGCTACAAAAGGCAGTCACTTCTCCCCTTCATCTCCCCACCCTGTTCTCCTGTAGTCCCATTTCCCTGTTCTCCACTGGCATGATCTAAGAGACTATCTAGCAGAAGGTTGCTATGAAGAGATGATTTAATTTCCCAGGCTTTGCATCAGTATGCTATAGGGAGGCTTCACCAGCATCCTTACTTACTCTTTCCACTGCTGGCTCTCTGCTACTTATATTAATTGTGCTAGTTACACATAATTGTCAGTACCTTGGGTTAGGGATTTATTACTAGGTGCCCTGCTTGCTTATCTCTTGCATTAGTTCTACTCCTCATTATGTTATTTTGTAGCTTTGCATATCAACTCTCCCATGGCTGCTCTGAGTAATCTATAACCAGATGATGATGATTGGGCAGCTTGGATATTTTACTGCTGACATTCCTGGTTTTCAGTGAAGCAACCCTTGGTTTCTGAGTGGTGGAGTTGGTTTCACTATGTAGGAGTGTATATTTGCCCTGAGTGTATGGAAATCTACAGTGTTCTCTCCTTTAGATTTGATAGCTGTAGTACAGAAAGTAGTCTTTGAGTGCAGTGCCTTGAACACATGAGACTAAATATTTTTGGGGAAAAGACTTCTTGTAATAAAAACTCTTTGCTTGTGGTTATTATTTGAAATCACATCTTTGCCTAAAGCAGGTGCAGGATTTGAGCAAGGCCATGCCCACAACTGGACAGTGTGTGGGTTTATTATTTTATTTAAAGAAAGCAATATATTTTAGAACCTGTACTCTCAACAGATTATTTCACTTTATAACATTACAAACATTTTATGGATTGGATTTGTGGGTTTGCATGTTATTTTTCTGGCCCCTTTTGAAATCCTTCTCAGGGATCTAGGAGGAAAGCAACGTAACAATACCAAACAGAACAACAGCTTCTCTCTATCTAAGGGTACTTAATTTAAATGCTGAAGTTGGTTTTAGCAATATTTTCAAACATTTTCTTCTTTTTATTTTTTTGTTGTTAATCAACATAATATTAACAATTGGAATATAAAGAAAAATTCTTTGCACATAGATTTCAGTGACAGTTTTCCCCAGGGTGTAATTAGAAGTGTTGTGAGACATTTTTTGCTTCATTTAAAATATGTGAAGGCTCGTTCTGCTTAAATCAATTGCAAGTTTTTTATTAGCTCTGTCCTGTAGTAGCCCAGTTAAACTTACAATGAAGAAAACATAGCAGGTTGCTTTGTTAAGGCAATGGCTATAATAGAGATTTTAAAAAATATGAGATTAGTTGCAAAACAATTTAAGATTAGTAGACATAAACTAATTTGTTATCTCCCTCCGTACTCTAAATGTCCCAGCACATTACTATATGGAGCATGGAATTACCACTGGAACAACTGAACAGTTTAGATATCCAGTAGTATGTTAGTGAAGTGGTTGCAAAGTTAAATTAATAGATAATAGTTAAATTAATAGAAAAATAAGTAAAATAAAATTCTGTAACCTAAAAAAAGTCTGTGAAGAAATGTATAATTACTAATATATGTAGAAAAAGGTGTGCTTGAAAAGAAAAACTTCTCTCAGAATAACTAGAATATCTTAATTCTTTTCCCTGTTAAACAGAAGAAACAAATGGAACATACAGCACACCAGAAGACAAATACTAGGAGTGATTTGAAAGAAAATATTGTGACTACTGTTGTGATTGATTAGCGTAGTACATCATGTAAAATTATTTTGTGAATAAATATATTCATTAAGGGAAAAGAAGCATTTTATTTATTAGTAAACGGTGTCAACAGAATGCTGGTTCTCAGGCAGATTTATCTATAACTTCTCTGACTGAGTTTCATACTATATTCTAGAGAGAAGTGCTAATCTTTAATCACAATTTACTAGACTTTGTTCAACACTGCCAATGTAGTATCTTAAAATTATATTTCTCTTCCAGCCCTGATTTTGAAGCAGTAATAAATACTCTTTATCTGACTACTCAAACTATAGTCCTCATCATATATTGAAGAATACTGGACTTCCATTAAGAAAGTGTAATGTTGGGGAACTGAGTACTCTGAATGATTATGAAATATCTTGTAAGACAACATGACTTTTGAGGTATTTATAAACCCAGATAAGGCAGCACTGGCCTAATGCAATAGCACAAGCAATGAAAAGTCACTAGAAATACAAACCACTTAAAGGATGGCAAAATATTTTCACAGAATCGTGTAGAACTACTGAGGCCAGAACAGACCACTAAGATAATCAAGTCCAACCTGTGACTTAACACCACCACATCGACTAGGCTGTGTCACTAAGTGCAACATCCAATCATTCCTTCAGAAGTGATTTTCTGTAGCTTGAACTATAGATAAATAGATAAAAACCTACCAGGATGTTAGCAGACATTTAAAAACCAAATAAAACAAAAAAGACATGCAAAACTAAAAGATAATCCTGAAAATTTTAGTTCATTGCAAGTTCAGTCCGTTTGAACTCATGGTTTTCCTACAATATCCTTATGAATTAAATGTGTGTGAAAGGAATTTGGGGTGCCTCTATTGCAGGACTAACAGTATAATTTCATGTTCTCACTGTATATCCCATATGAAAATGAATGCCACAGGATTTAGTTTGGAGGAGTATGGAGAGCTAATATTTATTCCTTTTATGTAAATAGCAAGCTTAAAGAGCTGATTAAGAATAGATGTATGCGTTAATGTAAAAATGAATAAAAACAATGTTTTAAACTCACTCTCTTTAATGTTACTCACATAATATGCTTCTAACTGCTTAAAGAAGAGTGGCTTGATGTCCAAGCTCTTGATTTCTCAGTGTTACTTTAGGTAGGTGATCAGCAGCTCTATTATGGTGGCTACCTGTAGACATTGTCTTTGAAAATGTTTGCCATAGTCTAAAGTGTGTTTCAACTCTCAGATCCTTTAGTGCAGTAAATTAACCTCTCTCTGCTGTTCACTACTGTGTTTTATTTATGCTGCAAGTCTGGTATGTAGAAGTATTACTTTCTGTATTTTTCTTCTGATAAGCAAGACCTTACTGGAAAAGGTCAGTCATATAGGTCCTGTAGAACTTTCAGAATTGTGAAAGTTTTAGAAGTAAATTATTTCAGAATTGCTGAATTACATAATTTTTTTTTCTCCAGATAAATGGCATCTTTATCCCTTGTCTCCCTTTGAAGCACTTTAAAAATATATTTTAATGTTATGTGCAAAAGAAAATACAGCTCAAAAGCTGATGTAAAACTTTTTGAAATATAAACCAAAATTCTATTAAGTTAGCAGTCTGTGAAATCAGTAGGCATGAGTTTCGATGCCGATAACCAAATGTATGACAGGCAACTAGACGTCAGCGAGTTCTGAGAAGACAAATGAATAGGCATCATTTTGTTAAATACTTGAACTGTGGTAGACTAATGAATCATTTTTTGGGGTACCAGAGTTAGATTTAGTTTCTCAGCTGAGACCACAAAATTATCTTTGTAAACTGATAATGCAGATTTATGTATGGACCACTCTAGATATATAAAGATTTTCATTTGCTATTATTGTAGCATCACTAAAACTTCACTGAAGCTGCTGTTTGTCTAAAGTAATTAAAATGAGTTTTATGACCAAAAAAAATAAAAATTTAATGTAATTTTGCTGACAGGAGTTAAAATGCTACAGTTTTTAAATCGGCACAACTGAATATGTTCGACCCAATAGGTGGCACATACTTTGTGAAAGCTGTTACTTAGATGGCTCCATCTAAGTTGTGGTTGACCCACATTCCAGAATACACTAGACTGAGGAGGAAAGGGAAGGAATTATTTTTAAAACAGGATCTGTTGTTCCATGCTAAAGGAGAGTGCCCTACATCTGTCTCTGCCAGCAAAATTCAGCCTCAGCAGTTTGATGTGACACTAATTTACTTGCAGAGAGATTTATAAAGCTTCATAAATAGCAGGACAATATGATTAGATAGTACTTCTGTTGATTCAATTACAACTGAGGTTTAAAGATACTAAGAAAAAATCAAATGGCCCAAGATGAAATTAAGCTTTTTTAATGGCATTGGGAAAAAAGTCAGAAATGATGAAAAAAACCCCAATAATTTTCTGCTGTGATCTAGCAAGGAAGCCATTTCTTAAGATGTGATGACTGCATTGCATTAAAAGATGGAATCCTGAGTCACACATCATTCTTGCTCAGATCTAGAATTAATTTATAAATTTAGTGAAGTGTTTTTAAATTATTTATTTGGCTTCCTACTGAACTTGCTTCCTCTCATATGGAGTTGGTTATGCCCTGGATTACCTCCTCATAAAACATACACAGAATAGTGTGAAGACTTTTTTTGGTAGTGACATTGTACTTTTATTCCCTTTAATGTGCAATGTCAGCAGTTCTCTGATGATGTCTGTTTTTAAGCTGAGCAAGGCAGGAGTTTCAAACTAACATCCAACATGGTGAATCTATTAGTAATATTGATAGGTATGACAGGCTTCTTGCTACTTACCTCCATTGGACAGCCTCCTGCAAAAGACATGGAAAGTCTGTTGGAATCAGTAGGACATATGGTTATGAACTTCAGCATATGTCTTAGCGCCATCCCCAAATCTTCATCCCCAAATCTCCAGCAGGCAAGGACTTATTTAAAAAGAAAAAAAGGCTTTAACTCCCACTGTGTAAAGCTTGACTTAGATTTTTGGCTCAGCTAGTTACATGAAGCAATGTATGTATCTGAAGATACATACAGAAAAAAAAAAAATCTGTGTATTTTTGGCAAAAGCAATTTTTAGATGCTATTTCAAGTTCAATGAAGCATTTCTTATCTGTAAAAATGCTGAAATACTCACCGTCAGTCATGGAGAAAATGATCACTGAGTGCCTATCTGTGGGTAGAAAAATTATTGAGAAAGTTGATTACCTGTATTTCAGTCACATACAAATATTCAAATAACTTATGGTATTTGATCCTACCACTACAAGAAATACAAGCTTGTTTGCTCAACAGACTAAGTCAGATTGCTCTATTACCAACAATGCTGGATCATGGACGTCTACCCTACTCCTTCCAGACTAAATCGAAATGGCTGTTTTGATGTGGCTGTTTCTTTGACAAGGCTCATGTTCAATACCATCTTTATGACAGTTTCTTCTCAGTCACAATGAAACTGAAAGAAAAAAGATCTTGGAATTCCTAACACTTGTGTCCTTAAGATTGCTTTCTGTCTTAGGATTCTTTCGCCTTCTGTTTGTTTTGGTGGCTTTGCTTTGTGGGTTTTGTTTGTTTGTGATTTTATATGTGTGTGTGTGTGTTGATGAGCTGTGTTTTGTTTGGCTTGTCTTTTTTTTTTTCTGTTGTTGTTGTTTTGTTTTGTTTTTCCTGCAGAGGGAGGACTGAATTAAAAAAAAAAAAAAAACCAAGCAGTTCGCTGGATTTTTAGTTCCATTCATGTTTTCTTTATAATTTGTGACATTAATGAATTATGGAATCTGTATATTTCTGTATATTTGTACATGGGTACAAATGCTTGAATAGGTGATACAAAAGGCCTTTTCTATTAAGAGATTCCATGAAGAGAAGTGCATTGAAATTCTTATTCTGTAGTATGTCTAACTGACGAA
>VWZE01006304.1:76813-106746 GCA_013396675.1 Eubucco bourcierii | reverse complement strand
TGACAGTTTCTTCTCAGTCACAATGAAACTGAAAGAAAAAAGATCTTGGAATTCCTAACACTTGTGTCCTTAAGATTGCTTTCTGTCTTAGGATTCTTTCGCCTTCTGTTTGTTTTGGTGGCTTTGCTTTGTGGGTTTTGTTTGTTTGTGATTTTATATGTGTGTGTGTGTGTTGATGAGCTGTGTTTTGTTTGGCTTGTCTTTTTTTTTTTCTGTTGTTGTTGTTTTGTTTTGTTTTTCCTGCAGAGGGAGGACTGAATTAAAAAAAAAAAAAAAACCAAGCAGTTCGCTGGATTTTTAGTTCCATTCATGTTTTCTTTATAATTTGTGACATTAATGAATTATGGAATCTGTATATTTCTGTATATTTGTACATGGGTACAAATGCTTGAATAGGTGATACAAAAGGCCTTTTCTATTAAGAGATTCCATGAAGAGAAGTGCATTGAAATTCTTATTCTGTAGTATGTCTAACTGACGAAAACATTGAGTAGCTGTCTGAAGGAACACTATGAATAAAGATCAGGGAACACAGTTCTAAGAAAGTAAGAACAGATGTTTGAAAGAGCTTTCAAGAGTCTTGGACTGAGATGGTGGAGGGAGAGAAACTCATCTTTTAGTTGCGAATTTGGGATTTTGTGGGTCAGTGTTTCCTCTGAGGGCTTTCTTCAGGTAGTAAGTGGTTGAAGGATGGAGCAGCAGAGATCAGTCTTCTGAGGCTATTGAGACTACAGTAAATATTGCTTCCTGGCGGGAGATTATTTAGCTAGCGACATACTTAGAATCATAGAATGTTAGGGCCTGGAAGGGACCTCGAAAGATCATTCAGTCCAACCCCCTTGCCAGAGTAGGATCTCCTATACCAGATCACACAGGAACATGTCCAGGCAGGTTTTTGGTATCTCCAGAGAGGGATACTCCACAACCCCCTCTGGGCAGCCTGTTCCAGTGTTCTGTCACTCTCACAGAGAAAAAATTCCTCCTTATGTTTAAATGAAACCTTATGTGCCTCAGCTTCCACCCATTGTCCCTTGTGCTTGCTTGTCCTGGAAAAACTCTTCAGCAGCTTTCAACACTTGTATCCCTTGAAGCCTGCACAATGGATTATGACTGCTGTATAAACACCACTAGGAAAAAAAAAAAAAAATCAGACTACCCTGACAGCTTCTCATGGTGATAGAACAGTGACTGGGATTTTTCCATTATGGATGTATTCTGAGAGACCATTCATAACATCATTATTGTTGATTGTGCTGATTTCCAAAGTTGTTTTTTTATATATACACATATATATATATGTGTGTGTGTGTGTATATATATATATATATTTTTTTTTTTTCCCCTCCCTGGAGTACAGTAAATATCTAAACGTGCACTGACTTATCATTTGAAATGCAGAGGTATTTCTCATGAAGAGACATCTAGCTGGTGTGGTTTGTTTCTCTGGTTTGCTGACTGCATTCTTAGACTGATGGTAGTATCAGTGGTTAAGAGCACCTCTTGGGTCCTTACTGTGAGCCTGTATGTATTTCAATCAATTAAATTTTTAATAACATTTAGCTGTTGACTGGTGCTGTGTCAGCAAGCTCAGCAATGAAATATCCTATCAGGGCTGGGCAAAACACCAGCACAAAGTTACCTGTGGTTCTGTCTGCTGATGATACCAAACTGGGTGGAGTGGCTGCCACACCAGAAGGCTGTGCTGCCTTTGAGTGACTAGGACAGGTTGGAGGGTTGGGCAGGGGGAAATTTAATAAAGTTCAACAAGGGAAAAAAAAAAAGTGTAGAATCTTGCACCTGAGAAAGAACAACTCCAGATATCAGTATAGGATGGGGACTGACCTGTTGGAAGGCAGCAAAAGTGAAAAGGATCTGGGGGGTCCTGGTGAATGGGAGGTTGACCATGACCCAGAAATGTGCACTTGTGCCCAAAATGACCAATGCCATTTTGGGGTGTGGTTAATGGGTCTCCTGCCCCTCTACTCTGGTGAGGCCCAGGTGAGGCCACATCTCGATTACTGTGTCCAGTTTTGGCCCCCCCAGTTCAAAAAGAACATAGAACTGCTTGAGAGAGTCCATCATAGAGCCACAAAGATAATTAAGGGAATAGAACATCTCTCTTATGAGGAGAGACTGAGAGAGCTGGAGCTTTTGGCTTGGAGAAGAGGAGACTGAGAGGTGACCTCATCAGTGTTTAGAAATATGTAAAGGGTGAGTGCCAGGAGGATGGAGCTAGTCTCTGCTGGGTGATGCCCAATGACAGGACAAGAGGCAATGGGTGGAAGCTGAGGCACAGGAAGTTTCATGTAAACATGAGGAAGATTTTTTTCCCCGTGAGGGTGACAGAACACTGGAACAGACTGCCCAGCGGAGTTGTGGAGTCTCCCTCTCTGGAGATATTCAAAACCCGTCTGGATGCTTTCCTGTATGATCTTGTGTAGGTGATCCTGCTCTGACAGGGGGTTCGGACTAGATGATCTTTCAAGGTCCCTTCCAGCCCCTGTGATTCTGTGAAATGAATTAATGAGTCCTTTTTTACCAACTGAACGGTGTCCTGTTTCAGAAGCCAAGGGAGATACTAGTAATCTTTTTTCTACTTGGGTAGAAAAAGTTGCTTTGCAGTAGGGTTACAGAAGCCGCTAAATGAAGACTCAGTGTATTCAGGTACTGCACCTAAAAAAAAAAAAAAAAAAAAAAAAAAGGTCTTTCATCTGATATAAAATAGTTCAGTTGCTTGCAGAGGAAATCCTATTTGTCTGATCTAGTTGTCTGCAAGAAATATGTTTACACACAACATCTTCAACAACTTAGTTTTATAGGACAACATATTCTGCAAGAGCTTTTATTAAAAATGTTGGTTCAATCCCCTTATTACTTTTCTTTCCTGTTGGAAAGGCCATGAAGTTGCCATGAAAAGCATATCCACAGCATATCCAGGAATATTAGTCCATAGTTTTCTCATGTTGTGAACCAGCTATCGTCATTTGTTTTCAGATAAGAAAATGAAAATACAGACATAGAAATGTGAAGATATTTTCTTAGATGCAGTTTGTCCTTTGATGAAAAAGAAAAGGCAAAAGAAGAATAAAGAATGGTAGGATTTACCAAGGACTTTTACTTTATAATATTCTGCTTTGTATGTCCAAATACTTGGAAATAAAGTGCACTGAGAGTAACAACATCTAGAGGGAATAATACTCAAAAAAGTGGTTATGGATTTCCAAGGAAGATTTCTGCCTCAAGCTAGGTTAGTATCCTGTTTTTAGGTGAACAAAATACTCATAACTCAAATTTTATCTACAATAATTCAGAAGGTAACTGCCTCCCTCAACCAAACCCCTTTCCAATTGCACTGTTTATACAAATAATAGAGTGTAAGGGGATGACTAGTAATGTAAAAAAGTGATAATTAAAAAAAATAATCATTACAAGTATTAGAAGTTTATACAAAGTGATCAGATAATTATTACAGTTTTTCAAACAGAAGCATTTTCATGACAGGCAAGAGAGGCTAACTTTATACCTTTGTCCTATTTATGTTCTTTGAATTTTCCTCAGAAAAGGCAAATAAATAATTGACTCCGTCATGTATATATTGTCAAACTGATCTTTTGTAGAAATGGGCTCTGTTTAATCTTGTTTGTATGAATGCATTTTTGTTTGTCACAAAACAGGGTTAAAAAGAAAAAGAAAATCCTGGCAAGGTAAAGTGTCTTCTTACCTTGACCAACACAAGATAAACCAAGAGCTCCACCTTATCTTTCAGTAAATAAGTTGAGTTTAGCTAGTCACTTCTCCACAAAACTTTTTTTTTAATTTTTAGGGTTCAAGCATTTAACTTTATGTCAAGAAACTTGTGTGACTGTAACTGACCTCTCTTCTTTCCTGTTCCCTTTGATATGAGATATAATCTTGTAGACTTTCTATGAAAAGAAAACAACACCTTAGTCTTCGATTCTTTGACATGCTGGACCTTTATGTCAGAGAGCTGTAGCACTGAGCTCCAGGACTGCTATTTTTAGTGTCTCAGTATGTCTGGAGGAGGAAAACCATCATCTTGATATTATCCGTAGGAGTCTGAGCTAAGGAAAGATTTAATACAAAGTGACTATTTACATTTCCCAGCATTGACAATACAGCTAAAAATATCTGTGCAAACAGCACTGAGGAAGGAAAAGAAACCAAGTTTAAACTAATTATTCAAGATGAAATGATGATATTCTTCACATCAGTTGGAGACTCTGACCTCATTTTCTTACTGTTACCTGCTTCCTTGCATCATATTTATGTTATAGCAGAGAGGGCACCTGTTCTCAAAGTATGTATTAGCTTTTCTCTCTAATCCACTCAGATCCAGTTGTCTTCTGCTTTTCTTCCTCCAGTTTACTTTGTGTCTAGTCTGTTCAGGCAAAAGAACCGTGTCAAAACTGACTAAATGTAGGATGGATTCACCTTTTTGAATGTGTAGATATGCAGCTGGCAGGTGGATCATTTTGGCCTAGTGGTTAACTTCCAGTTTAGCAAAGGTAACCTCCAGATCTTCATGATCAAAGTGATGAAGTACTCCATTCACCCACAACTTTCTTACCCGAGCTTGATAATGAAAAATGCTATTGATAAGAACACTGTAGTGAGCTTAGGGTATTGGGCACTATTACTGATCCTTGCTCTGTGATAGGAGCAACCCTAAAGCGACTGCTGATGGAGCTTGCAGAGTACTATGTAGGCCTTGACACTTGTTTTTTTGCCGGTTTACAGCCAGTCACTGTAGGGTGATAATAGATTTTTGACTGACATTGTAATCACTTTTTAAAGGAATATTCTAATATAAGTGAACATGTATTAATCAAGAGCATTTAAGTATTGCAGTTTAGATGCATAGAAGCAGCATTACTATATACCTGCTACCGAAGACATGCATGCAATATATTAAATGAGGGGGCTAATTGCTTAGCTTCCATCATTAGTATTTTTGTAGTGAACCTCATGGCAAAAATTATGCCTAGAATTTTTGTCCATAATTGCAAATTGTAGAATTCAGCTAACTAATTTTACTGTGTATCTATGCTAAGTGACTTGCCTCTAATTGGCTGGAATGTTTGCAATTTTTTTATCGGGTTCCAGGGAATTTCACTTATGCCATGTTGGTTTAGCAAGAGTACTTCTCAGTTCCTTTAGAGAGTCTGAAAGCCATACTGTATACAATGTGTTACTGTCATTGTTGTACACCTGTGTGCATTTCATTTATCTCTCCCTTTTCTCTTTGCTTTTGCATTTCAAACATGATACAGCTGCATACCTCATTAGCTGGTGCTATAGACACACTTCAAAACATCTCTGAATTCATAACATAATTAAATATTTTAATACAGCTATCTCAGTGTATCTAAAATCTGTAGCATTTATGGCTGTGTAGCAGAGTTTGTAAGGAATTAGTTGTCTGGTTTTCCTGCTATTTTGGCAGAGAAGACATATATGATTCACTAGGATGGAAGTCTGTGTAACACATGACATGCCTTACAGCACATGACAAGAGATGCAGTTGGCACTGGAACAGGTTGCCCAGGGAGGTTGTGGCTGCTCCCTCCCTGGATGTGTTCAAGGCCAGATTGGATGAGGCCTTGAGTGAGCTGTACTAGTGGGAGGTGTCCCTGCCTATGGCAGGGGGTTGGAACTAGATGATCCTTGAGGTCCCTTCCAACCTTACCATTCTGTGATTCTATGATTCTATGTCATGAGAACAAGCAGAGAGAAGTCTTAAGACACTACCACTGAAAATTCTTCACCTATTCACATTCTATTACTGAACAGGAGTTAGGATATTTTTTGTTGAATTTTGAAAACTTTCTATAATTTTCTCTGAAGAGAATTCTGTCTTGATATTCTTCTGCATTTCTACATGCCATTCTGACTCACACTTAAGATTTGGTAGTTTTATCCTTTTGTCAGGTCTGCGCAGCATTTGAATGGAAAAGATTTCTTGGTCTAGACTGCAGAAAAGATTGCAGATACTGAAATTGACATTTGAACTGCACAACAAATACAGTGAATTATTATGCAATGGTTGCACATGTCCTGAACAGTACAGGAATAATGTCAGGGGAAAAAAAGTCTTTGCAGAATTTTACTGCTAAATTCCGACCTGTGTTATTATATAATATAGGAAGATCTTTGGGAAACCTGAAAAAGGCAGATCTCTGACTCCAGACAGTTCTCTCTTTGAATTTCATGTTCTGCTGCAAACTTTGGGATTTGTGCACAAAGTGGCTTTAAGAGTTTAACAGGTCATAAACTCGTATTCCTTCATGACTTTGTTCTTAGAAATAACTGACCCTTTTTTGCCCAAGAATTATTTAAAGAGCTTAACGTGGGACATGTGGCTTGCAAAATGTTGGTGTCATTGGTTAAGTTTTGCCAAAATTAGTTATAGCTAAATGAAAAGGGGAAAAAAAAAAAAAAAAAAAAAAAAAGAAAAAAAAAAAAAAAAAAAAAAAAAAAAAAAAAAAAAAAAAAAAAAAAAAAAAAGAAAAAAAAAAGAAAAAAAAAAAAGAAATTGAGAATATTATGAACCTAAAGGTAGCAATAGGGCTACAAAGGTGATTAAGGGGCTGGAATGTGAGGCTGGGAGACCTGGGGCTTTTTGGTCTGGTGAAGAGAATATTTAAAGGGGTTATAATAAATGTTTATAAATATATGAGAACTGGGTGTTAAGAGGGAGGGGACAAACTCTTCTCACTTGTGCCCTGTGATAAGACAAGTGGCAGTGGGTATAAACTGGAAGAACAGCTTTACTGTAAGGATCATGGAGCACTGGAACAGGCTCCCCAGAGATGTTGTGGCATCTCCTTCCCTGGAGACTTTCGAGACCAGTCTGGATGCATTCCTGTGTGATCTGCGCTAGATTATGGCAGGGGTTTGGACTTGATGATCTCCAGAAGTCCCTTTCAACCCCTACTTCCAACCCCTAGCATCCTGTGATCCTGTGAATATTTGGCAAATCTTTCCTGATTGCTTTAAAAGCCAGGCTTGCTTTCACCTAACACAATGACAGGACCATTGAAGTGCTTCTGTTGGGAGGAAATTCCTGTAGTACTTTACCTCTCTTGAGATGAAAAATTATCTAATTATTGAAGAAGTTTTTGTTTTTCTGCACTAGTCTTTTGTTTCAGATATCTTGCAGTCTAGGTGCAGGTACTTTAATAATACAACCTTCTATGCTTCATGTGGCAATTTTGTCTTTGGATAATCACTATGTTATTTTCTAAGCAGTTGACAAATTTAAGCAGCCTAGCATGTTCACTGAAGTGCATTAGGCTTCACTAGCATGGCTGTAAGCAGAATTTGGCTGCAGAAAAATGGTCTTTCTTCTTGACAGTATTGCTTGCATCTGCTGGTGGCACAGTTGCTTGCTTTATCTCAGTACTTTTCTATTTCTATTCTATTCTCCATCAAGACCCTTCTTCCAAGTGGCTCCATATTTCTAGGAGCATATTAAAAACTCACCACAGAAAGCTGGAGTGAGCAGGATAAATAACACAGTATTATCTGTGGTTATCACCCAAAGACAGGAACACGACATCAGGCTGTCATCTCACTTTACAGACATGGAGTGCTACACTTGGTGTAAATGATTATTTAAAAGGCACATTTTTTAAAAACAAAAGTGCATACATATGCATAACATGATTACTATAAAACTGGATAAATATGTCTGAACTAAATGTCAGCTCTTCTCTTATGTTGTTATTTTTTGCTTTCTGTGAAGAAAAACCTCAATAGTTATTTAAGGGCTTTGTTAAAACTGAGGTCTTTGCATGCTATTCAGGGGTATTTGGACTATTTTAGTAGAAGCAACTGGTGAAAATATACCTGACCATGTAACCACTTGGTTCTCTTCTTTGTCCTCCTTTCCTCTCCATTTGCTTTGAAGGCCCTATTCATCCACCTCCCCAACCTCTCCAGATCCTTAGCAATTTCCTGCTTTTATACCTGTCCCCACAACTCCTTACTCTTCTTCTAAACTTTTCCTTGGCAGTATAGAATCTATCCATTCATTCTATTTCTAAATATTTCTCAAAATAGTTAATAAAAACTCTTTGCAGTCTTCACTGTTTGCTCCAAATACTGGGCACTTGGGAAGCAGAGCTGTAAAATGCCAATGTGCAGAAGGAAAGTAGGCAGTTTTTTCAAGAGAGTTAGTGGGGGGAAAAAATAATTGAAGCCTACAATGTCCATAGTAGCATTAGTTTCTGCTCTGTGCCTTCTGTTCCAGCTTATGGATGAGGGAAGAGGATTAAGCAACCATAGGGAAACAAGGTTCCCCATGCAGATGCCAGGGAAAAAAACTCTGGCTATGATACAGACACTCCAGGATATGCACCAGCAATGTCTAATACTCCCACAGATCTTTAAGCTCACTCTTTTTTTTCCTAGCACTTTTCTGATCTCTGGGGATTTGCAGAAATGAATTTTGGACAATTCTTCATAGATCTAATGTTGTCTTTAATACAGCTCCTTTAACTTAGGTGTTTGTGTACACAGAGCTTGCATTCTGAAAAACTTTTGGTCTCCAGATTACATTTTTCCTTTGGCCCCAGGTATATTACTTGAGCTTTCTTTTCACATCCTTCCCTTCNTTTTAGTCGTATGAAATGTTCCACTCTTTTGTATTACAGGTCACAGTCCACTTGTTGGCTTAAGAAACAGGGAAAACCGAATTGATGGATTTGCATATTTTTCAATAAGAATGATTGTGTAGGTATGTAAAGTTCTGTTAATTCACCAGGATTCTTGATCTCTTCGCTTGCTTCACCACTTGTAAGCTGTGTAGAAAAATCTCTGATACCATTAACTCTTTCACACTGATGATGAAGGTATTTTTTATGTAATTGAAATAGTCCTAGGCACATAATTTAAACAGAATTAATTTGGACAGCACCCAGAGGGTAAGGTAGTGTGAGTGTTTCCAATACTTTTTCACAGTCTAGTGGTCTTACTTGAGAGAGACAAGTATTCTTATTAATCACTAACCATGGTGTGTTATGATGTAACCACCCAATGTCATTATTGCTGAAGGAAATAATTAAAAATATGCTATATTTGACAGTGATTTATGTGAGTGTGTCTCTCATCTTTGTTATCTTTTCTGTGCTCTTTTTAGGCCAAAAAAAATTGTTGGTTGTTGCCACGTTAGAACTCTCGTCCTCCTGCCTTTTCCATCTGCAAAATGAAATGAACAAATTCACAAAAGGACTTCTTACAGAGGAAGAGAAGGGCCTTGCATTTCTGGCAAGTTGTGCTTGGTATGGGAAGAAACCTTTACATTATATTTTATGCAGTGGCTAAATTATTTCCCTGATCTGTTACAAATACTTAAGTGCTGATAAAAATGTATGCTATTGGGATTAGTCAGCAGGTGTTTGCTTCAGGTAGTCATAAACTCCTTTAAAAGACTTTAAAATGTCAGTATCAGTTAAAACTTCTTGGTGGGAAGTTAGCTACTGTGGAGATTTTATGGGCATTTTCAACATAGTGTTTTTTTCTCAAAGAATTACATCAGATTTTCAGTCATCTATGACAGAACTTCGTCAAACGGATGCACAAGTTTTACACAAACAAGTGTAAAACTTTCCTGAAGCCCATGTGTACAAAAATTAGACTTTGCTGGTTTTGTCAGGCTTATCAGTACCTTCATGCATGACACAGACAAGAATCCTACTTGGAGCAAAACTGTCCTATGTTTGGTCAGGTTTTTTTCTCTTCTCATAAGCCTAAATTTCTTCTTAGGATCTCTGTTGACCCTACTCTGATACTGTTAATTTATTCATAGAATGGTTTAGGTTGGAGGGAACCGTAAAGATGATCTATTTTTAACCCACCTGCCATGGGCTGGGACATCTACTGCTAGACCAGGTCACTCAAGACCTCATTCATCCTGGATGGGGGGTGGCATTCATGACCTCCCTGAGAAACCTGTTCCAATGCCTTACCACTCTCATTACAAAGAGTTTCTTTCTAGTATCTAGGATAGATCTACCCTTCTCAGGCTTAAATCCATTCCTTCTCATCCCATTTCTAAAAGCCCTTGTTAAAAGTCCCTCTCTGGCTTTCTTGTAGGTGTCCCCAGAGCTGCATTTTTCTCCAGGCTGAACAACCTCAACTCTCTCAACCTGTCCTCACAGGGGACATGCTCCAGTCCTTTGGCCATCTTTGTGGCCCTTCTCTGAATCTAATCTGTGAGTTCAATGTCCCTTTTATGCTGGGGACACCATAACTAAAAGCAGCACTCCAGGTGGGTTCTCAGGAGAGCAGAGGAGAGGGGCAGAATCACCTCCCTCATCTTGCTGCTCACAATTCCATTCTTCTAGGGTTAGGGATAGGGATAGGTTAGGGGTAGGGGAGGGGTTAGGGGTAGGGTTAGGGATTGAGGTTCAGGGTTAGAGTTAGTATTAAGTTTGGAGCGTCATTAGGGTTAAGGTTGGGGGTAAGGGCTTAAGGTTAAGGATAAGGCAACATTAGAAAGGAAATAAGTATGGTCATAAATATTTTTGTTTACCACACCAGAAAGCAGCAGCAAACAGAAACCCAGAGAGGAAAAAAACCAAAGCCAGGCAGCTCAAGCTTCTCATGATACAATCTGAACTTCAAGCCCCATAATGCTTTGCTCCAGCCAGCACTTCAATTTTGAAGCTGGCATGACAGCAGCATGGGGCTGAATATCAGCATCATGTTCAACTTAACCCATGACATGTAGATAGTGCCAAACATGAAAAGCTATTACTAATATCGTAAAAAAATCTCTCTCAATTAAGTACTGTTCAAGAGATTTATTTGGATGTTTNTTTTTCTTTTTTTTTTTTTTTTTTTTTTTCTTTTTTCCCCTCTCATTGTCCCAAAACTCCCTGCCTACTTGGAAAGTTTACTGTAACTTTATTTTGTTATAAGTTCTTTAATATTTTCAAACAAATTATCTGACAGGCACAGTTAGAGTGTCAAGATAACAGAGTAGGTAGATATGGGTATTTCCTCCTTTATCAGCCATAGCATAGTTTAAACTGTGCTAACACAGAAACTACTTCAGTGTAAGGCATTTTTAATTGTGGAATTGACTGCTGATACTTCTTTAAAGGCAGAAATAGAACTCAATAGTTCTTCATCAGTACTTATATGTTGGATGGACAAAAAAGACTACTATGTGGAACTCGGACAGGTACCAAGTGCTCAACACCAGAAACCCTCAGAGAAGGATCTTGAAGGGCGTATGCTCTATTTTAATCTATGGGCAAACAGTTCTGCTTCCAAGATACAAAAAAGGCTGTGAGTCTTCTGTGATTATCTATTGCCCATATAAGAAAGGTAGAGCAGCAGGAGGTGAGCAGATCTGGAGCTGCTCTATAGTGATATACTGGGTGCTGCCTGTGAAAAGGCTTTTTACTGTAGGAGTGCATTTAGCGTGGCTTAGATATTTCTATGGAAAAACCCTTGGTGGGTGCTTAAGATGTGGCAAGAGACAAGGGAGCAAAAAAAGAGAAGTCACCATAGAGCATCAAAGGGGCTATAGTGACTTGAGAGGGAGGACACTCTCCAAAGAAGTGGGTAATTGCTGCAGATATCCACAAAGTGTAGTGCACAGTGCTGTGTGCTGCCTCACAAATGTGACAGCTTTGAGGCACAGTGCAGTTTAATCATGGCTGCATGCGGTAACCCCATGTTTATGGACTCTGCTGGGAGGACTTTACCAGCATGTCTGCTTTTCTGTTTGTGTACAGCTGTAATCCTTTGGACCCCAGCTGGCTCATTGTCAAACCAGTGCAGATGCTTTCTTATCTTACTTTCCAGCAGTAGCATTGTGCTGAAATCATCTACTCTGTACACATGCCTTGCAACACTGACAGGAAAAAACCTTATCTAGTTTTGCTTAGGGTAACCACCTGGAATTGCAAGACAGATGCATACATTGCTTGTTTTACAGTCCTTTATTCTCTTGTAAATATTCTGGGTTTATTGAAGTATAAATAATAATTTTGTTTTACTTTGGCCACAAACTTTTGTAAAGAAGACTCAGAAATACTTATCTGTCAAATTTGTCTTGATCTGGTTCAGGCTTAAGACAACTGCAAAAATTGTAAGAATACTTAGTCCAGGAAGGAAACAGTAGTATGGTTAAATCTATAACTGACAGCTAGTAGCAGAATAAAAACAATATTCAGGTTTTCCTATTAGAAAGCTCAGCTGTCAAAGCTTACTGAAGAAGTAGAGGCAAGATTAAATACAGTATCTTCAGTCAGCTTTGGAAGGCACATCAATATATGCTGTAGGTTATTGGATTGGCTCTTTGGTTTACAAAAAATCTCCGAACAACACAACAACATAGAAAGTACAGTATGTTTTAATGCAATACTTATTAAATATAATGAAATAATTAAGATACTCCAAATTATCAGCACAACAAGAGCCTTATGTATGATCCTGAGCAAAAGAATCAAAATTTCAGTCTCCTTTCCAAATTAGGCTTTTCATACTATATTCCTTTCTAAGTAAAAAATAGGAGGGATCATTCCTGTGCTTTTCTCCATTTTCTTTGCTTTGCAGTCATAGTAAGCACAAGCACAAAAGGGAGGATATGCTGTCAGCCTTTGCAGCCTTACTTATTCCCAGGAAATGTCACAGGGATTAGAGAATTAAGTAAATGTATGCTATTATGAGTAAATGTTTCACAGCCTGCGAGGAAATGCTTATTTTTCGTCATCTGCTTTTTGTTTTTGCTAGTCCTCCACAACAGACCCGGTTCTGATTAGTTCTTTGTCTCAGCTACCTATCCATTGCCCTGGATTTCATTCAAAATCCCAAGGATGGCTTGGAAAGAATAGATTTAGATTTGCTCAAGATTAACCCTGGAAAACTTAAAAAGAAACAGAGAAGATATTTAGCATCAAATAAGTTTTATTCTCTGAAGAGGTCATTTTCCAATCCATGTTTTTCTTTCCCTTTCAAACAGAGGAAGTCTTTAATTCCCAAAGTGTGCCTTTGGTTTCATTGTGCACAGCAACAGATCCAGAAAATAAAATGCCTATGCCCCAAGCTGCAAGCCAGATTATAACAAAACAAAACAAAACAAAACCAAACAAACAAAAAAAAGGGCACTCAGCTTCAGGTAAGATACTTAAACCTTTCAATAACTTCTCATTTTGATACAGTAAAGAAAGATATTATTTATGACAACATAAGATCCCAATACAAGAAGATCTTAAGATTTTTCATCATTCTTAGTAATGCTATTGGAATGGGTTTTTTTGCTTGGTTGTTTTTGGGTTTTGGCTGTTTTTTAATTTAAAGAAAGGCACTGAGGACATTTTCATTCTGGAAGGAATGTAAGCCAGGATTTGATGATGCTTGACATCCTGAAGTCTCAATGGTCTCCTTCACAGAAGGAAAACGTTTGGGTGAATGGGCAAGTAAATTGTAGATTCTTCCAGTTAACTTAAGGCACTTGAAAATGAACAGGAAACAAAGTTTTTGCAGGCATGCTATGAAATGTCAAACAGGAAAACTGACTAAAAAGTCCTCTCATTATTAACTGTTGCTCTTCTGATGTTTTCCCTTTTTAATTTCTTCTCTAAATAAAAGGTTTTAATGAAGAGGAATGAAGGGGTAAACTTGAAAATCCTTTGTCCGATGGTATAGCAATCAATTTATGTCTTTAGCAAAGTAAGACTCAGCAGCATGCCCTACAAATCAGTTAACCATATGGCAAAAATACCTCATGTATTGTGTTGTATTGCAGAGGAAATGGTCAGGGACTGGGTATTGTAGAAGGAAGGTGAACATTTCTGATCAGCTTGTTGGCCAAAAAATCCAATAGTTCTTTTATTTTTTCTCCCCCCCTCCGTCTGAATGGACTTCTTTTTTAAGACTAGATGGCTAACTCTCATATTGACTTTTTAAAAAAATGTGGGTTTTATTTTTGTTCTGGCCATGGCTAAAATTTGAAACCAATTCTTAGAGTTCAGTAATGGAGAATGCTTAATTTTCTTTTTTTGAACAAAAGAAGCTCTTAGTACAGGAAAAGTATTTCCAGCCCGTCTCTGCTCATGATGCTTTTGGATTGCTCCAGGAGATGTTACTTGGATGAAAGCTCCTGTCAGACACAATAAAATGACTGACAAGGCCAAATTGGCATGCATTAAGGGAAATGACAGGAGAAAACCTTAATCATGCCTGTACCAATAGATCCAAGCTATTTTGATGATCACACTGCCGTCCTGTGTGTGTCAGTAAGGCTTCACTTTCATCTTTGTAGAAAAGCGACAAGGCAAAAAGGCAATTGGCCTTGATTACATGCTGAGGAGTGACCAAAGAGAAAAATAAAACTTTCTTGGCATTGATAGGATAACTGGTCACGCTAATACACTCTGTGTCCCAAAAAAACAATTTGGAAGATGAAGGAATGAATTTTTTTCACATGGGGAAAGGTTGGAAATATACATCTTGGCCCTCTCGGTCCTTATCCCTGACCTGATTCAGTGAGGAAAAAAGTGAGTGGAAAGTGTGGAATAGTGTTAGATTAACAAAAGCCATCCAAGTAACTATTTTATTACTCTAATGTAATGACTACGCTGTTATTATGACTCACATTAAATATAAGCTGATCATTTAGGAAAGGTCAGTTCACCTCTTTTTTATAGTTCCTGGTGGTTCCACTGAATGTCCATCATGAAGAATTTGGGTTTCTCCATAGTCACAGCCTATTCCAGAGACTGCAGAATGAGAAATTTTGAGTAGAATCCCTAGCAACCCTTTAGCTTCTTAGGGCAATATTGGAAATGCAAGTCTGGTTTGCAGATAAAACTCTTGTTTCCTTCTGTCATACTGACTTCTTAAAATCCTAATGTGCAGGATACCCAGCACAGCAGTACTATCTTGAGAAGATTAAGACTTTCAACTACATCATGACATAGGTTTAGAAGCTGATTTTATTCCACTGACCACAAATGGCCACCCTTTGAGTACAGGTGGGTGTGATCTAAGACTAAGTTATCTCCTTGTATATTGTTTCCCTGTCTTCCTCATTTTCCTTAAACATTGCTTAAGATTATTACTAGAGAAAAATCATCTCCACAGGATCTCTGCTTTCTGCCAACCCTTCACTAAATTCATAAGAAAGATAGAAATATCAAAGAACTATTCATTATTTGTGCGTGAAAGACAAAATGATGTTGCTGTGTCACACAAGAGTTTATCATCTGAAGTTCAGTTCAGTGCTCAAGATTGGATGTGCTCAGATGTCTGATGGAATGATAGACAAAATTTTGGTTTTGGTTTTTGTGTCTCATTACTTTAAAAAAAGGATAGAAATGTTGTTAGGTTAAGTAGAACAAAGTGGTGGGAAGGCAACAGTGGAGCCTGCCTGTGAGGGCAAGTTTTTAGCTATAGTTTTTAGCTATAGTTTAGCTAGTGAGCAAGTCAGTAGGACAAGTAGAAGCCCAGAGTTGGTGAGGCTGGGAAGTGGCTGTGGGCAGAGTATGTATGGCCCTTCAAGCCCCTTGCTGACAAAGACACTTCCTAAAGAAAGGAGATTTGTTTTACACATATATAGTTAACAGTTATAGAACTGAGCAATAAAATAAGCTATACTTTTATATGTATATGTAGTGATTATTACACCTACCATGTCCCTTTAAAAAAGCCTTTACTTTCTAACAGAAAAATATCTAGGCAGACTTACCTCAAATCCCTTGGGTGCTTTTGACAGCAGACACCTAAAAAAACTGGGAATGCAAACCAGATATTACACTTTCACAGCTTCAGCAACACTGAGATTTTTTTCTTTCATTTATACAGCTTTCTCTACATAGGCAGAAATGCAGCAAAAATAACATTTCTGCCTCCACATCGTACAGATAGTCCTGTACTGGGGTTTAGCTGGAGTGGCACTGAAAATTCCAGCAGCCACAGATATAACCTCCTCAGTGAGAAACACAGAAGCTAAGACTATGGCCAGCAGATAAAAATATTGTGTATCTCCTTCTGTAATCCTCACTTTGTAATACCTTAACACAGAGTAACATGTCCATGATAGTAGAGAAAATGAATTAATTTAAAGATCTGAGTCAGGATATAACCACACAGTACTGAAATCACATTCTTTTACTTCTTCATTCCTTAGTTTCTGCCTCCAGTAAAAGGCACTACTTGCATTCACAGGCATCATCTTTCTTTTTTTATTTTTTTTTATTTTAATGTTACCACTGCTTTTTAACACATCTTCAGCTTCTCTTCCCATTTCATCAACAAGTTCCCTGCTTACTTGCTACAGTGGGACTTTGTCACTGCTTGGTTCCTCAGTGTGTTTCATTCATTTTATTTGGACTTTTACCTCTATTATTTTTGGTTATTTTTGACCTCATGGCACTTATTAAGCTTACTCCTCCTTATTGCAGTGACACTGTGTGCTTGATGTTGAGGATTGCAACCTTTTGGTTTTTTGTTTTTTCCTACCCTAACTAATGCTCTTACTTTCTGTTCTCAGGCCAGTCACCATATATTGCTGCTTGTTCTTAATAATATTAGGATCCTGAAATGATTTCTGAAGCCTGTTTAGTGCTCTGGAAGTATCCAATGTGTTTGTGGGTCATATTGCTTCTCTACAAAAACTCCAGAGCTGCTATTAAAAATGCATGTGCCAGAAATGCTATATGGAATTATATAAACTGACTATATCTAAGATATAGAAAAAAACCCCAGCTACTACAAACTCTTTTCACATGACATAAAAGTTTGATGCTCTTTAATAGTGTGAGCTGAAACTCTATTAAGACAGAGCCAACAATCAGAGATGACAGTCCCTAAAGTATCTATGTGTTAAACAATACCATACATGCTTTGGTTATTACTGACATCCTGAAGCAGGCTTACACAAACACAAAGCTTTACAGTTAATGCACAGTAGCACTAGGGTATTTAAAGTCTTAGTTGGTATTTCTTTTTTGATGAGGATTTTCAATAGAACTTGGGGACTTTGAATCATGTATCCCACCAAAATTCAAAACCAAAGTGATTTGTTTGAGTTAGATACTGCCACTTTGACTGTTAAGTAAATCCCAGACTCATAGAGTCAGTGTGAGTGTTAACCAGGACATTAATGAAGTTCAGGTTTCACTCATGGGTCTTTTGCTTGCATTAACCTTAATGGCTTGTGAATCAGAGATATTGAACAATGGCAATGAGAGATCAATTACTTTTTATAATAAGATATTGTACTAAGATATTGTGTGAGAGAGGAACAGATGCAGAACCTATTCTGTGATTTTTTATTTTTCTACATCTCCAAGGTTTATTTTTCACTTATAAAACCACAGATGAACTAACTCCTGTGGAACCACAGCAATGTAAACTAGGCTCAGCTGAATCACTTTGAAGTAGTAGCCAGACCTACCTAATACATATAATATTCACCGAATTAGTGAATAATATAACTTAGTAGGTGGTAAATGAGCTAATAAAATATGTAATATAACTCTGTGTTGGAGTCCAAAACAAATGTTAAAATAACATTTACCATTATGTTTGTAGTAATTTGTATAAGCTGCCTGGCAGGAGGTGAGTGTGCTGCACTGTTAGAAAAATTACAACAGGAACAATCTTTTGTATCTAGGACACAGACAAGTCTGTGAATTTATTCCACAAAATGTGCTTTATGAAGAACAAACTAAGCACAGAGGTCAGACAGTGGCTATCAAAAGTCAAAGATTGTGTCCTAAAGACGATATTACCCAGTGATTCAATAGGAATTGGAGTAATTGATCACATTAGCAAAAAAACCCATTGTATGCTCTGGAAAAGTCATAAAATGACTTAGTGTTGATATGAGTAATTTTTCCTGGTCCCACAGAAATATAAACCAAATGAGAATTGGGAACAAATCCTAGCAGAGCACCCTGAGTGTTATATCCTGATTGCAAATTCTACAGGAATTACTTTAAAATATATATTAAAAAATGTGTAGTGAAATGGTTATGCTGGGTTTCATTCTGCACCACTGACTTTAATAGGATTTTGCTGAGCAGCAAGTGCAGAATTCAGCTCTGGTTAGTGGCAGTGCTGCTTGACTCCAATCACATAGCTGGGCAGACAGACCTGGGAATAGAAACTAAGTTACTTAACTGTATCACTTACCTAAATGAGGAAAAATGTTCACAAAAGTCTTTTCCAGTATGATAACTGGAAATATACTCAATTCCTTTGAACAACAGGTCATGTAATGATTTAATTGAACCTGTCTGGACTGTTAATGCCTGGGGATACATGCTCAGGAAGGCACGTATACCATTGTTTAAGTCCAGTCCCACTCAATACACATTTAAAGTGTGTACCAATGTTCAAGTTTAACAGCTTCACCTCTGTAAGTGCATTCTTTTGCTCCCTTTGTCCTACAGACTACCTCAGGTGGTGATTTTGGGGGGGACAAAGGTGTCAGATGTAGAATAATGTGTCTAAAATGAGTTGTCAGTGCTCCTTTGGGGTGGAGAAATGCTAACAGCTGTGGTGTATTAGCAAAAGCGTAGCTAGTAGGTCAAGTGCCATGAATATTCCCTTCTGCTTCGTTGCTAGGTTGCACCAAGCATATCCTGTTCAGTTTTGGGCTACTTGGTTCTGGACAAATATTTGTTTAGTCTAGGAAAAAAATGAGTTTAAAAAGGCTGCTAGTTGCTCTATTCCAGGAGAAACTGGGACCAGATTTTTCAGAGGAGTGCCGTGAAAGAAATAGGGGTCACAAGATGAAAGGGAAAAAAATTAATATAACAAAAATATTTTTCATTATGAAAATGCTGAAGTACAGAACAAGGTGGCCCATAAAGGCACTGGAATCTCAAATGTTTGAAGAGCTTAAGAATTTCATAGTACAGAGCTACTTTTAAGCATAAAAATATAGTTTTAATAAAGTGGCTAGTATTTATTTTGAAATTAGGTCATTGCAGCCTTCTCTGAGTCTTTGTAATATTTAAAAGAGACATAGTCCTGTATGCTCTTATTATGTGGAAATCATGCATAGATGTGCTATTTTAGAATTTTTTGTTTCAGGTGTTCATGTTATTGAGATACTTCACTGGCTGAGAGAATGCCAGTGGGTTTCTGGACTCCCAGTATATGGCTAAAGCAATGTCAGAGCAGGTATAATATAAGGTCATAAAACACCCCACTTTGTACAGACCTCAAAATGGGGATTTTAATAATTTGCATACCCCTTTAATTCTCATTTTATGTTCTGTGAAGGATACATATTGATTACTGGGATTTTTCTGTATTGTGTCATAAATACACAAGGCGACAGAAGCCGTCTAATAAATAGTGTCTTCTCAGAAACCAACCCATGTGGGAATAACTCAGGTGGAATATTGCAGTTATTGTTAGATGAAAAACTGAAGTTGACATTGATTTTGAAATATCCTTAGCGCAGAACAACACAAGGGTATTCTACTGAGGACAGGCAAATGTTGTGGTATTGAGATCCTAATCAGAGTTGTAAATGCTATTACAAGAAACTTATCTCTATTTCGTTCAGAGTTAAAGACTTCTGAGACACAGTAAAGCATTTTCAATTAAATGGACATAGTAAACCTATTGGTTAGATTTTATTTGACTGATACTTCCTCTCAATGTAGTAAATCTTGGTTCTTCTTTATGGCTAAGGTGGCAAGAGCCTTTTAAGACATGTTGTAAATGCTATGCATCTTTATATAACCTTCATGTAATAATTTATTGATGCTCTTGTAAATGAATAATTACATGATTTATGAAAATTATATTGAGGTCGTTTGATAATACAACTGATGATTAGTATAAGAATATTGATATCAATTGGAGAAAGTAATTACCTGGCAACGCTTAAGCAAATTCCTTCCAAGTACAGCACTCTTGAGAGACTGCTAACATTGTTTCAGAAGTTGAGAGGATTTCTGGAAGAATCCAATAGCTTGTTTCTTGAAATTAAATAAAAATAGGTATTTATGAATTCCAAATAAAATGTACAAGCTTACACAGAAAATGAAACGAGAGAAAAAATACAGCTACTATTTTAAAAGTATCTGGAATTTTGAGGGAAAAAAAAAAAAATCACTCCAGCAGACTAATTCTAAAGCCTGTAGATAAAACTGATGTGGATTACTGAAGCTGTAGTATAATGGAGAAACCAATTTCTATGAAACACCAAGTTGTTCAGTCATCACCTGTGCCCAGAGGGAGGCATAAACTAAGATTTAGTGAAGAGAAAAGAACAGGGCGATTTAGCTCTGATACAGGACTCTTGCTGTTCAGTGGTTTGCCTGTTTCAAGGCAACTTCTTTTGTGCCTTTTCTAGGTAACTGAGTTAACTATTGAATTAGTTTTTTTAGGAATTACTTACGTATTGCAGCCTATGGTCCTGCTGTAAGATATCCAAGGTGTCTAGTCTGCATAAAGCAGAATCAACCAATGTAAAAATGTTTATCTATCTGTTTTGCTTTAGCTGTATTGAATGATAATTTATACAGAAGGCAAGATATTCTGGTGTGCTCCCATGCCTGGGGTAAGCACTCTTGGGGGGGTTGTTTTTGTTTTTGTTTTTGTTTTTTTTTTTTTTTATCTTTCAATCCAAAATATTAAAAAGCCCTTCAGTTTTTGGGGTTTGGGTTTTTGAATTATTTTTTTCTTTGTTTGATGTGTCATTGGGGGCCGGTGTGTGTGTGTGTGATATGTTATTGGTTGATTTGCAGAATTTTCTTTTGGTCTATTTTGTTTAGATTTTATCTTTTTTTATATAATGATAGTAATATTGATAATATTGATCATTATGATTATTTATCCTGTTTCAACCATGGTAGCTCCAGTGCTGAGCAAAAGGAATAAAAATAACAGTTATCATTTGATAATTGGTTCCACAGAGACAGTAAGAGTTTAACCCATCTCTTCTCAAAACTGAGTAGCTGTTTTTAAAGATAAATTTATTTCACATTTAGCAACAGATATAGAATAAGTACAATTACTATAATCAGTGACAGGAAATCTCACAGAAGAGAAAAAAATAGTGATCTATTAATTATAAAACCCTAGAACCCTCTGCTTTAGCTAGGTGGACAATAAATAGTGAGGAGAAAAATCTATACTAATAGAATTGGAATGATAGAAGGTAATTTCTGAAAATAAGGTAAAAGGATTTGTTCTTTGTTGTTTCAGTTGGTTAAAATCACACTGGAAAAAACAGTTTGGATTGTTGTGTAGGAAATACTGCATCAGCAGAGTATGAATGGCAGAAAATAGTCAAAAGGACATAAAAGGTCTTATGAGTTTCCAATTAAATGGAATTAAATTTGAAAGAAGATTTATTTACTTTTTTTTTTTTTTCCTCCCAGCTATAGTAAAGATTTAAGCATGAATGAACTAAACTGTAACCTTTAATGACAAGGAAAGATAGGGATATATACAAAATTTGCCTTCTACTTACTGACATAGCTAGATCAATGTTTTATTAGTTCACAGATAGTAATTGAATAAAATCTGGGAAGTGCAATGTATAGAGTATTGATTTTTCCTATTGACTAACCAAGAAGCAACAATTTACTTGTGGAAAGGGAAAAAATAAGCTTGCCAAAACCCATAATTGCTATTAAAACACACATCGTAAGCAATGACAAAATCAATAGAAGACTGATACCATGTAAGTCAGGGTTCTTGCAATTACTCAAAATTATGCAGTCTGAATTCTGTATTGGCTTTGTACCACATATAACCTAATTGATTTCAGCATGAAATTTGGTCCAGTACCTGCAAGACACTACTCCTTTTTCTTTTCCTCTCTTACTATGGGTCTTCCGTTGCTGAAATGAATATCAAAACTCACATTAAATCTTAATGCACAATCATGTAATATTGCTCTTTGAGGAAAAATGGGAGAAATAATTTCTCCACTGATTATAATGGCAGCTAGATTGGTGAGACTGTTGCTTTGCTTCAGTAATTGACTGTTTTAAATGCAGTTTTTAAAAATGGCGGTTACACACAGAGACTTATGGTAAAAGGACATGAATAAAGAATCCAGAAAAGCATATTCCTAACTTCAGCTATATGATAAAATTCAACAGAAATCAGTTGAGGGCTTATTCAAGTGTAAAGCTAAGAGTGTGTGTAAAGAATTTTGCTTGGTCAGTTAAAGTGTACACAATATGTAACTACAAAAATATTTTCTACAAGCATCCTACTAAAGCTTCATCTTTGTCCAAATGACAGTAGATTTGTAAAGACGCTTTTCTGAACTCACAATTGTTTGAAAAAAAAATATAATATTTAATTTTTGTTGCCTTCCCCCCCCCCCTTACAGAGTGTTCCAGTTTCTGTGTAATGAGAGTCAGATAATAGTTGCATTGTGATTTTGTGGTACCTATCTGCCTTCCAATATCTGTCCAATATGATTTTGTAATGGTCGTCTCATTGCTGCTCAGATTGGCCCATACAATTGTTGAGCTTTGTAGTTGAGTGACATTTAGAGATGAGTACTTTTAATGTTTCCACATAATGTACTTCACTTCCCTACTGGAACTATAAAGATACTCCTTTAACATGCTTTAACAGATAATCATTACCAAAAAAAGGCTGCATTTTAAAAAAATCACTTTAAAAATCCAAAGCTTCAGATATAATTTGAGGCCTCAGTGACTGACTGAAAATATATCTGCCTGCCTATTACACCAAATGTCCCATTAGAGATATGATAGTTATTTTCATTCTCAGTGATTAATATACTGTGACATCTATGGACAGATGGGAATTAAAGCTGATTCTGTGTCAGTAAAAACTCTCTGGTAATTTCAGATATGCATCTATGTACGTAACATTTACATTGACTATATGCAGATGTAAATGGAGTTCTATCAGTTTGGCAAATTTTAGAAGTTGAAAGGCAATTTTTTAAATTATTTTTTTGTTAACCATGTAAGAAAAATCAGCATTTCTATCATGACCATATAAAATGAGAGATGTGGACTCTGGCTACTTTAAGAAAAACCGAGCTCTTTGGGGCAATTAAGCAAAATGTTAAGTCAATTATATTATTACGTACAGAAGTTCACTGATGTCATTACTGTAGTTTGGTTGAAAAAGTGACAGATCTTCTCCAAGCAGCTGATTTCACATACAGTTAATTGAAAAATGCATCCTCTCAGATAAGAGATTCAAAGCAGATAACTGATGCAACTGATAGAAGTAGAATACAGAGCTCAAAAGTGAAAGGTAGAGGCAGCTCACTGAACGTATCACTCTGCTTGAAGTGCACCCTCCAGAAGAAAGAAGGTATGATACACGCAGGACTTCTGAATTTCAATGTGAATGGGTTTGGGGAAAAAAATATTCAGAGAAAAGAGATTGCCTGAGCTGGAGAAATTCCTCTTTGGGCTGATTTTAAGTTGGGTTATATTCATGAGCTTCATGGTTACTGTTTCATGTTTGATGAGGTTCATCAGTTTTCTGTCTGAAAGTCACAGGATTGCAGGATGTTAGGGGTTGGAAGGGATCGTTGAGTACAACCCACCTGCCAGAGCAGGACCTTACAATTTATCTCAGGTCACAGAGGAATGCATTGAGATGGGCCTTCAAAGTCTCCAGAGAAGGAGACTCCACAACCTCTCTGGGGAACCTGTTGCAGTGCAGTGTGACCCTTACAGTAAAGAAGTTCCCTCTTGTGTTGAGGTGGAACCTCCTGTGCTGCAGCTTACATCCATTGCTCCTTGCCCTATCATAGGGAGCAAGTGAAAAGAGCCTGTTCCCCCTCTTACTGACACCCAGCCCTCGCATATTTATAAACACATTGTCCACATGGTCTTTCCTGTAAGTTCTCTGGCCTCCAGGCTGGGGAGAAAGATTTGGTTTTGTGAGGTACTGCAGTGGAAGGGGTAATTAATTACTGTGAGATGATATTTTTAAAATATTAGTATAGTTCATTAACATTAAATATTCAGAACTTGAGTCACCCTAATCACCAATTTAATAATAATAACAGGCTCTTTGCATCATTATGGAAACTATATACAGGTTATTATAGGATCTAGGAATAACTATTAAATATATACACATTAATTGAACTCAATTAAACTGGAAGAGAAAGCTTTGCGGTCAGCGTACTGCTTGCGGTCAATACACCGCTTGCTCACTAGATGGATGCAAGGAGTAACTTTCTGGTTATGGCAGAAGACAATTAATGATTACAAGAGGCTTTTGGTATTTACTCACAAAATATTATCTGACAGTACCCAAAACTCCTGGTGGGGTTGCTGTCAGTAGCTGTTAGAGGCTCTGGAGAAAGGAGACAGATGATCTCAGACCTGGTCCAGGCTCTCTGGATGATCTGTGCTATCTCCAGGGCTTCCCTTCTTGGCAGGAGGCTTCTAGGTGCAGGCAGGATGTCTTGCAGTGTGCAGTCTCGGCACAGATAGAGCAGATAAAATAGTGGAGCACAGGTATAATAGCAGACACACCTTGTAATCACAAAGCTAATGCTGTGCTGCCTGCTCACCTCCTTTTATCCGTACAACCGGAGACTAATGGGCCTTTGGACATAGGATAGTCAATCAAATGGCAGTTAGCCAAGATTCGACCATATTCAGTGAAACCATAGCTTGCTTTACCCTTTTTAGGGCAGAAGACAGGGCTTACACAAGGCAACCATGTGCACTTTGCTTTACCACAGTTGCTGGGCAGGCCACAGACCCCAGACTTAGTGGCTCCAGGTTCTTTGTCGTCTTTCCTGCAGTTGCTCTCCCCAAAACAGAAGGAGAGAGAGCAGAAAAACATGCCTGGGCAAGCCAGGATTTGTACAAGCCTAATTTGGCCTGCTTAGGCCTGCCATGACAGGTACTTAAAGGAGGAAGGACCTCTTTCCAGTACTTAGATTTATCTTTCTTGCTACTAATACTTTTAGAAGTTCTGACACGTTTTAAATGTAACAGTTTACTGACTGAAATAAGAAAGAAATAACACTTTAATAACATTTTAGTTGCTCGTAACAAACCCCTGGCATTTTCATAACTTGTTATTCATTTTGTTAAGTTTAAGATACTAAATCATTAGAGTAAAAATATATCAAAGGCCAGTTACATGCCAAAATTAGTTTATGCTTACAAACAGTCCTGTCATGAAAAAGGTTTGTTTAGAATATTTGGTCAGTCTGTAGTTTCAAAAAAAAAAAAACCACCCCACTTTCAGCAAAATAACAATTTCTAAATTCACTGATTTTTAATAGAATATAGTGTATGCATGTATTTTTAAAATATAGTATGCCATGTACTGTGTGTATGCATACAGATGTATTCAAATGTAAACGTAAAACAAGTAGCATAAAATACTGATGGGCAGTTATGTTGTAGACCCATTTGAAGTGATGTGGAATAACCATAAAGCAACGTTGCATAATAACTGTTCAGTGGTATCTGAACAGTTTTCCTTGTTACTTCTAGAAATCTGCTAGAGTATCATGCAACATGTAGCCCCATGGATGACTCCAAATCTACGCGCAGCAACTTTACCATGAGATTTCAGACCCCACCTGGAGTACTGTGTGCAGTTCTGGAACCCTCAGCACAGCAAGGACATGGAAGTGTTGGAGCGGGTCCAGAGGAGGGCCACAAAGATGATCAGAGGGCTGGAGCAGCTCTCCTATGAGGACAGGCTGAGAGAGTTGGGGCTCTTCAGCCTGGAGAAGAGAAGGCTTCAAGGGGACCTTATAGTAGCCTTCCAGTATCTGAAGGGGGCCTACAGGAAGGCTGGGGAAGGATTATTTACAAGGTCCTGCAATGACAGGACAAGGGGCAATGGGTTTAAACTGGCAGAGGGGAGATTTAGACTGGATGTTAGGAGGAAGTTCTTTACAGTGAGGGTGGTGAGACACTGGAACAGGTTGCCCAGGGAGGTTGTGGCTGCTCCCTCCCTGGATGTGTTCAAGGCCAGATTGGATGAGGCCTTGAGTGAGCTGTACTGGTGGGAGGTGTCCCTGCCTATGGCAGGGGTTTGGAACTAGATGATCCTTGAGGTCCCTTCCAACCTTACCATTCTATGATTCTATGATTTGGTTCTCTTCCTGGAAAAAATGGGGAACTTGCTGTGTTTGTGCACATTGTCTGGACAGAGTGTAGGATGAAGGATCTGAGTTTACTTGAATGGAAACTGTCAAATGTTTATCACTCCTGTTATTATGTCTCTTGCCCTTTGATCTAAATAGCAGAAACGTGATTATTTTCTCTCATCTTGAAAGGTTAGGGGTTGATTTGGGATCTTGTTTCTTTAGTAACACCTAGTGTGCTTACTGTTGTGAATGAAATGTCTTTGACTAAAATTATACCTTAATTTATATTGTGCATTCTATCTTCATCCCAATATCTCATTTATATTTCTCAGTTTAGCCACCTAATGGGCTAGAGAGTTTAAACATTTGTAACAGTTGTCAAATCACTTTTTAGGTCAATGATGGGATGTTAATTTTCCATTTAGCATCTGTATACTGTGGGTTTTTGGTTTTTTTTTTTTGATCCAGACTCTTTAGTCTGCATTTGTTTGCATTTGTCATCCACCAACCAGGTGCATTTGTTATTTGCATCATTATGTATTGATGTGCTTTTATTCATTTGCTGCTCTCCCCAATTACAGATGATAGAGTACTAGAAAATAATCCACAAACTCACCAAATCGCTGTTTTTCTTTTTATGGCTTTCAAGAAAAGAACCACTGAGTTTGGTTCTGTACAATTTATGCAGTTATTTATGCCATTTTGGACAGATATTGGGAAATCACAACATATTCATTAATTAATGTATGTTAATGAATTCTCAACCATAAATCATTCCTCACCAGAAATTTGCAGAGAATACATTGTCCTGTCTGACATTTGCCGTTATTCAATTGCTTTTTTCATCCTGAAGTTGCATTCATCACAGAGAAGAAATTGGCACTATGTGACTGAGGTGAGTAAGCAAACACCTCAAATGTCAATAACACTTTTTCATGTAACTCCTTCAGTGCACTTTTGTATCTAATAGTGGATGGGTTTCTCTCATTAGCACAACTGTACCCCTGTGCGCTTCCAAGCACTTTGCTTCTCAAATACATGAACAGTAGTAGCATGTGAATACTTTCTGAATGGCTACACATGGACATTCGTTTCTTGCACAGATGCCTGCTAATACACAGCCTCATGCTTAATTTTGTTACTCAGTTTCCAAATACCTAATTCAATTTAATCATATTTTACTGCTTGACAAGTTCTAGAACTCCGATTATAAATCAGAAGCCAAATCTGCTCTATATTCTGTTTGAGTTTCTGTTCTTGATTACCACTACACTCAACCTGATAAAAACATCACCATAAAAATCACAAATTATTTTAAAATGTGTGTTTTCCTACTGTATTATACTGTTTAAATTGAGGATTTTTATTGTCTTCTGTTTGGTTAGTTGCTTGTGTTTTTGTGGGGGGGTTTTATTGTTGTTGGGGGGAAGGTTGTTGGTTTGGTTGTTGGTTGGTTGGTTGGTTGGTTGGTTGGTTAGTTTGTTTCTTTCCTTCCTTATTTTTTTTTTCTAATTTTGTTTTCTTCGTTTCTGTTTTCTCCTTTTCTAGCAAGGAGTAAGTGTCCTGACCTCCTTTGCCAGGGTCAAAGATTCTGACCTTCTTTGCCTCAGTTGACTACACTCCAGACTGAAAGGTTTTGAAAAAATCAGACAATTTAAAGTGATGTTTCTGACTTTGCTGTTTTTCTGTCCTTAGTGATGTCTGATGGGTAAGATTTATGCAACATTATCCTGAAATACACAAGATGGTATGATAACTAAATAAATCCTGAAGACATCAGCATTCCCCTCTCACTAGACAAAGATGGACAGATACACTCAACAGTAAAAAAACACTACACAAAAGTTATCTGAAACTTGAAACAATTTTGTTTATATATTAAGTAAGATGTTTTAAAACCAGTCTTACAAAAACTACTTGTAGCTTTTGTTAATGTTAAGCCATTGATGAGAAAAACAACTGTGTAAATGAATGAATTGGGAAGAGTGCCAGTTCTGAGTTATTTCAGGGACATTTTTCCTACTGAATGAGAAAGGGAATGAATACAGTAATCCCAAAACTCATGTAAAGCAGTAGAAAAACTCTTGGCAGATAAATCAGGTCTGCACAGACTGAAGATCCAAGAATAAATGAGACGTGATCATTACTGAAAGATGCAAACTATCCAAGTGAAAAATAATTCTCAGCAAGTTGTTCCGATCCTGATCACAGTGTTATCTTGTGTAGGTTCTCTGTTACAAGCTGAATTTTAGATTCTCTTTCTCTACTCATGCACTGAAAAGATATTAATGGTTTCTTAAAACAATTCCTTCATCAGCCTCAAACATTATGAGCCATTTTCTATTTCTTTGTTTACATCAAATCCCTTCCGATTTCGTAATACACATTTTTACTTCCATACTGTAATTGCATAAATAATTTCTTAGGAAAAAAAACCTGAAGAATAATTTCAAAAGTTTGTTTAAGAAAACATTTTAATATTTATAATAGAAGGCAGTTAGATCCAAGAACTTTGATAAAATGATATTGATTTGTTCAATTGCCCTTAGCAAAATGGATGGCATAATTTCTCTTGTTGATTAGTAAATGCACTGGCTCCACAGGCTTTATTTTTTAAATGTTTGACAGAATGTTTTGGGCAAGCAGACAATGAATTATCTTTTAAGAATTGCAGCAGTAATTTAAATTTGTTGTAATTTATTTTGATGTTATGTTGAGAACTATGATCACTGCAAAGATTTATACTTTTGAAGAATACAGTGATGATTTTTTTTTTTAAAAGCATTTGATAGTTTCCTTTACAGAACACACAAGTTATTTTAGAAAGAAGTAACAACTGCAAATTACACACAGGGGCATCTATAATATTCATGTGAAAAATGAAAAGGCAAATGTGAAATTTATGAAAAACTCCAGTCATTCATTGTTCCTCAAAATTAAATGAAATCATGAAATTGCTACTGGAACATTCTCAGCAGGCTTCAAATGTACTTTTCAATTATATGAGTGTCATTCACCATCTGTCAGCTCCTATATCTCTTCATTTATCTGTAAGATGACTCACTGCAGGGTGCTATAAGTATCACCATTACTTTATTTAATGAGTACCCTGTCTATCTGCACCCCTCTTGACAGTTTGCATCCATATCATTCATTCATTGTCAGCCTACCATCAACGTAGCAAGAAAGCCATCCCTGGCTACTGTCTCATGACAGCCTGCTGTGGTTGGTAACATCCGTTCTGCATTCATGCTGTCACCACCAAGGCCATTCTCATTGCAGTACCAGTAGCCACAAAGCTGCTTCACCCCACATTATCACAGGGCTTTTCCCAAAGGAGGAATGTAAACCGTTCCAGGGAATCTACCATTACTTTTGACCTTGAGAAAAGAGGAGTATGTAAAACAAAGGGAGAGTGAAAAGGAGACATTTACACAGACCCTCTCCATGGAAAACATCAGAAAGTTTGTGGTGCAAAGGAAAAATTGCATAGAACTTCCTTATTTCTCTTCTAGTTCAAACTGTTCCATGCCAGAGAGAATTTCTCTTCTCACTCCTTTGTTGGCCATCTAGGGACTAGGTACACTCTGTGGAACAGAATTACTAACATTACTAACATTAATGAAAGCCTGTATGTAATGCTGAAATATAAAGAGTAAATTACTATGACCAAAACATGGGCAGGGTCTGTAGAAAAGTTAAAAAGAAAACTCACAGAATCATAGAATCACAGAATGGTAAGGTTGGAAGGGACCTCAAGGGACCTCAAGGATCATCTAGTTCCAACCCCCTGCCATAGGCAGGGACACCTCCCGCTAGTACAGGTTACTCAAGGCCTCCTCCAATCTGG
>VWZE01006304.1:36309-67954 GCA_013396675.1 Eubucco bourcierii | reverse complement strand
GTCCAGAGGAGGGCCACAAAGATGATCAGAGGGCTGCAGCAGCTCTCCTATGAGGACAGGCTGAGAGAGTTGGAGCTCTTCAACCTGGAGAAAAGAAGGCTTCAAGGACACCTTATAGCAGCCTCCCAGTATCTGAAGGGGGCCTACAGGAAGGCTGGGAAGGGACTATTTACAAGGTCTTGTAATGACAGAATGAGGAGTAATGGGTTTAAATTGGCAGAGGGGAGACTGAAACTGAATGTTAGGAAGAAGTTCTTTACAGTGAGGGTGGTGAGGCACTGGAACAGGTTGTCCAGGGAGGTTGTGGATGCTCCCTCCCTGGAGGTGTTCAAGGCTATATTGGATGAACCTTGACTGACCTGTAGTCATGGGAGGTGTCCCTGCCTATGGCAGTGAGTTGGAACTAGATGATCCTGGAGGTCATTTCCTACCTAAACCGTTCTATGATTCTATGTGCTCTCTGACACCAGCTGATTTAAGTCTTAAAAAAGCTGCACTATCGAAGCAAAATCCTCGTTTATAGTGGAAGCTTCATAAAGTTGCTTTCTGAGATAGTAGATTTACATTCTGCCTTTTGAAAACACATCATGAATCATTGCAATTGACTCATCTTTGAGAAAGTCTTTTTCATCTACCTACATATTAAAGATATTCCAGTGTATCTTGAAACAGATAATTCTGTGTATTTGTGCAGTACAGAAGAAACACTGCCACGGTATTAAGTTCTTGTTTTACGGTTTTTTTCACCTGTTTGAACTAAAAGCAAAACAGCTATCTGCACTTCAACTGGGTTTTCAAATACTTTTATAAAGTAGTCATGGCTTGTGTAACTCTCTGACGTACTTTATCTCCAGAACTTTTTACAGCATAGGTTATTCTTCTTAGCTCAGCTTAGCACAACTGTCAAAACCAGGCCCCTGTTCCTTAGATCTGCATTAGTTGTGCTGATTAAAAATCATACCTATCTATTCTTGGTTCAGTCCTATGCTGTCTAACATCTTTAGGCCTATAAACCCTCTTAAGACAATAGAGTGGTTCTGTGTGCCAGAAGTGACTGTTGCAGAGAACATTTGAAGGAGAGGATCATATCGGAACAGTTAGAAACAATCTCACTAAACCCCAGTGAAAGCATTTTGAAGTTAAATTTATCAGGTTTTCCCAAAAAGGATGTTTGACCTCTAACAAGGTCACCACTTCCATTAGTTTTGCATGGTATTAATAATACCTAAATAGTGAATGGTGACATCTTGTTGCAAATGCAGAGGTCAAATATGTTCCTGGCTGTACTGATTTTGGCTGGAATAGAGTTAATTTTCTTCATAGTAGCTACTGTGGGCTGTGTTTCAGATTTGTGTTGATAATACAGAGATGTTTTAGATATTGCTGAGCATTGCTTATACGGAGTCAAAGCCTTTTCTGCTCCTCACATCATCTCACCAGTGGGTAGGCTAGGAGTGCAAAAAGATCCAAGTGGAGTCATAGCTTGGACGGCTTAAACCAGCAGAGAAAAGCTAGAGGGGAAAAAAAATTAAAAAGGGGGAGGGGGACCATACAGGATGATGGCTTTTGCCTTCCCAAGTACACATTATGCATGACCAGCTCTGCTTTCTTAGAGATGGCTGAACACCTGCCTGCCAATGGGATCAAGTGAATGAATTCTGTATTCTGCTTTGCTTGTCTGTGTGGCTTTTTCTTTACCTGTTAAACTGTCTTTGTATCAACCATGAGTTTTTTCACTTTTACGTTTGCTGTTCTCTCCTTCATCCCACCGGGGTGAAGGGGAGAATGAGTGAGAGGCTGGGTAGGGCTTAGTCGCTGGCTGTTGTTAAACCACAACACTGGTGTTAAGATTTTTGTTTTGTTTGGAACACACTTTAGGCTTAATTTTGGGATTTGATATACTGTTATAAAGAAAGAGTGTTGGTCTTTGAGAGTCATGTATATTTTAGCAATGTGGAATAAACGGTGGGGGAACATATTATTAAATTTATTTATATATTAAAATTTCCCTCAGACTTTAACAGTTGTCTTTGTATTTTTAACATCTAATTATCCTAATGGATCTTGAAGATGTTACACATAGATATCTCAATATATTTCTTAATGAATTTTTATGGATGTCTTATCAGTAAGCTGGAACCGCTCCTGATTGAATTAGTCTGATGTACTTAAAAACATACTAGTAATAGTGAGTAAGCAGTACATAAAATCACAGACCTTAGCATAACAAAGATTAGGTGACATTCTGTGATGTATTTTATGTCTGATTTTTATGGTGACTCAACTTTTCTACGACACTTCATCCTGATACGAAAAAGGTACTGCTCTTACCTAGCAACACGTCTGTCTCTTTAGCTTCACTGCTGCATTGAAATAAAAATTAATTTTTCCTGAGATGAAGAGGCTATATTTTTCCAGACAAAGAAGAATGTCATGCAAATGCTTGGGAACAGATCCAAACCCTATAATATTTAAAGGAACCTTTCACTTAGAGGACAAAATCTTGTGTTTTGCCAGAAAAGATGAATGGAAGTTCTCACAGATTTAGACATTATGTTTAATTCACAGTTATGTGCTTATGAAAAAAAGAAAAAAGTTTGATAAGAGAAAGAAATATTGAAAGAATATTACTTTCTTTTATATATATCTATTTGCACCTGCTCTACTGAAACTGTGCTGTAAGGTCTGCATATATAATCCTTTACTAAGAAGAGATGAGTATGTACTAGGCTTGTGCAATATTGGTTTCAGTAGTATTATTACTAGTAGTAAATATAAGCATAGATTTTATACAAGTTCTAAATTAAATTCTATGAGATGTTAAAAAAGCTTATAATTTAGAAAGTAAAAGTAAAGAAAAGTTCTGGCTCAGGAGAAAACTCTGGAATCACTTCCTTGTTGGATGGGTTTATGAATGTATTCTGTGTTTGTATTTCGTTCACGCTTAAATTTTCAGTATTTACAAAATAGAAAGGTTAATTTAACTTCTTAAGTAGCTGTGTAAGAAATTAAGTAGTCATAAAATGGAAAACAATCATTAAAATAGGTGTTTGAAATGAGCAGTGTAAAATTTGCTATCAGTGTTTGGGCTTCCGCCTGCTCAGAATTTGCGTGTGTGGAAAACTCTAACACTGAACAGGCTAAATTGTGGCAAAATAAACCTGTAATTCACTGCCATCCTGCTTTCTTGATTTCTATTGCTGTTACTTGCATGGTGTCAGTCATCAGTGTGAATTCTGTGAAAATGCACGTGGATCACAAATGTATGCTAGTCACTCAGCTACCAGGCATATTTCTCTCTGGTTTGTAATTTAAATGCAAAATTAATTTGTATGTGACCTGTCTGTTGCAAAATTAAGTGCATCGATCAATTCAAAATGAAACTACTGGAACTGTGGGGCTGGGTAACGAGAAATAGCAGAAACTGAAATTACAACCACTAAGTCAGCAAATATTTGAGTGTTTGCTCCTAGCTTATGATATTTTGAAGCAGGAATAAAATTTCCATGCTACATACATATGTACATAAACAAAGTCCTTGAGAAATTAATAAGCTTTACAGAAATGTAAATATTAGAAATTAAGGCAATTGTTTAGCAAACAGTGACTTACTCTTATAAAAAGGCCACTTCCATTTTCAGAGCCCCACATTTTACTAGAAACTCCCTACATTAACTTTTTATCATTTTTCTGTCTTTTGTCTGTTCATGTTTTATTATTAAATGCATTTCTTATTGTAACAGGTAGATGGCATCAAAACTTGCATCAGTGTTTCTTCAGAGGTCCATGCAAGGCATTACAAATCGTCACTTGGGACTTGAAGCCTAAGGGAAGGAAGAGGGAAGTGCAACAGTAGTACAGTTGATGTAAAAGCAAAATATGAAAATAAGAACTATGGAAGGTAGTAGACATCATTATTCACAAACATTTTATAGTAGTTTGTTGCTTAAATAAGGGACACTTCTCTAATTCTGTTCTAGCTATAGTGGAATGGTGAATTGAAATGGAACCACAGAAAACATAAGGCTTTATTGAGTTGGCTTTTATTTTTATTTTTTTTAAATATGGAAGAGACTATAACCCTTAATTACATATGAGTTCCTCTCTCTCTCCCCCTGATGTAATAATCAAAACAAACCAAAACAACTGTTCCAGCCATAAAAGCCTCACAATATTACACCTAACAGGTGGCATAAAGGTCTGGCAATGTTTCTGAAAGCCAGAGCATATCAGTGTATCAGTAGCAAACTATAAAGTGGTAGCAAAATCAGACGATGAAGGCAAGACAATCATCATGCCTATGGTGAATACAGTGTTAAGTGATGTCTGCTTCCTTCTTTACTGGCATCTTAGGTTTTCTCATTTCAGAGACTCACCTTAGTTTAGAAAAATATCTGGCACCACAAGAAATCCAAAGCTCACTGTGTAATTAGTGCTTCAGTTCAATTCAGAAGTTGCAAACTGTTGTCATTTCTGTTAAATGAGGATTTTTTTAAGGCATGCCACATGCTGGACAGGCCACAGATGCTATGACAGTGACATTTGCATCTCGGCAATGCCAAACAGCAAAATTAAAACAAAACAAAACATAGAATCATAGAATGGTAAGGTTGGAAGGGACCTCAAGGATCATCTAGTTCCAACCCCCTGCCATAGGCAGGGACACCTCCCACTAGTACAGGTTACTCAAGGTCTCATCCAATCTGGCCTTGAACACATCCAGGGAGGGAGCATCCACAACCACCCTGGGCAACCTGTTCCAGTGCCTCACCACCCTCACTGTAAAGAACTTCCTCCTAACATCCAGTCTAAATCTCCCCTCTGCCAGTTTAAGCCCATTGCCCCTTGTCCTGTCATTGCAGGACCTTGTAAATAATCCTTCCCCAGCCTTCCTGTAGGCCCCCTTCAGATACTGGAAGGCTACTATCAGGTCCCCTCGAAGCCTTCTCTTCTCCAGGCTGCAGAGCCCCAACTCTCTCAGCCTGTCCTCATAGGAGAGCTGCTCCAGCCCTCTGATCATCTTTGTGGCCCTCCTCTGGACCCGCTCCAACACTTCCATGTCCTTCCTGTGCTGAGGGTTCCAGAACTGCACACAGTACTCCAGGTGGGGTCTGACGAGAGCAGAGTAAAGGGGCAGAATCACCTCCCTTGCCCTGCTGGCCACGCTTCTCTTGATGCAGCCTAGGACTCGGTTGGCTGTCTGGGCTGCATGTGCACACTGCAGGCTCATGTTGAGCTTTTCATCAACCCAGACTCCAAGGTCCTTTTCCTCAGGGCTGCTCTCCAGCCATTCACCACCCAGCCTGGATTTGTGCTTGGGATTGTGCCTACCCAGGTGCAGGACCTTACACTTTGCCTTATTGAATTTCATGAGGTTGGCCTGGGCCCACCTCTGCAGCCTGTCCAGGTCCCTCTGGATGGCATCCCTGCCCTCTAGCAAGTCGACTGTGCCACACAGCTTGGTGTCATCTGCAAACTTGCTGAGGGTGCACTCCATTCCTCTGTCCATGTCACTGACAAAGATGTTAAACAGCACTGGTGCCAGCACTGACCCCTGAGGGACACCACTTGTCACTGGTCTCCAGGTGGACATTGTGCCGTTGATTGCCACTCTCTGGGTTCGACCATCCAGCCAATTCCTTATCCAGCGAGTGGTCCATCCATCAAGTCCATGTTTTTCCAGTTTGGTGACCAGGATGTCATGTGGGACAGAGTCAAATGCCTTAGGACAGAGTCAAATGCCTTAACATGCCACAACCCTGAATGGAAAAAAAATAATGAAAATTTCTGGTAAGTTAATTAATCATTAAATATTATTAATGTTAAATGAAGTAGATCTTGTGAGGGAAAAGGGAACTGATTTTGTTCTATCTTGTTTTCAAAACAGCAATTACTAACATAGTGGACAGCATGTGTGTGTGTATGAATAGACGGATGGAGAGACTCCAGCATGGATTGCTGCTTCAAAGGCAGCCTTAGGATAGGCTCAGCTTCTTCTCTTATCAGACAGAAACCAGAAACATATCAAAACGATTGTCATGGAAGCTAACACATGGCAGGGGGCAGCTAAAAGAAGCCTCCTGCTGGTTGGAAGTCATATCACAATGAAAATATTTGAGTTTATAGTCAATTTATGTGCAGAAAGGTAAAGCAATGGCACATTGCCATTATTGATGTCTTAGTTCAGGTTAGGCTGATAAAAAAACACTCAAAATAAAATGCCAGCCTAATAAAGAGTATAGTATCTGTTTGTCAATTTTATTGTAAACAGAGGTATTGAGGCAGGTTCACCTGAGAAATGAGTTCATAGTGTTGCTGATAGATGATAGCGTATTTTTGAAAAGAGAAAAATAGTTTTGAGATAGGATAAAAATAAAAGAGGAGGGGGAAAGGGAAGGGAAAACTCCCCAGTGATTAGCTTCTGGGGGCTCTCAGTACAGTTGCTGATGATTTTTCTGCTGTGCTTTCCCCCTACTATTTTATGCTTTACGTTGGGACTTGCTCTAACTTCCTACAGCTTGTTCTTGCTTGTAAGTGTGTTAGCACTGATTGGACTGTGCTAACCAGCTGCAAGCACAGCATCCTGATTATCTGTTAAATTCTTGTATGCATGTAGTATTGAATAATATTTACAAAATATTTCAATGGTTATCTACCTTATTTTGCACTTTTAGCTTTCTCTCATGTAAATTAAAATCAGAAAACTGGTAGTAAAGCAAAGCAAAGCAAAGCAAAGGAGGGCAATGTCCCACCAGCAGTATTTGATTCTCATTAGAACTGCCAGAGCAAGAACACCAACTTCTCACAGGTGCAAGGTCATGGGGCAAACAGAATGGGAACACAAGGAAAACCACTGCCACAGAGGTGCTGAGACGAGACTGCTGCAGCGGCTGAGGAGAGAGGTTCCAGAGGTGCAAACAGTGGAGCTTTAGCACTACTAGGGTGATAGTGGCAGCCTGCACATCCTGCACTTTGGATGTGAAACATTTGAGATAATGTTTTGTTTTCTTCTCCTTTGTCCTGTAGAAGTGAATTGCAAGACATGGGGAGCTTTGTAAGGGACAATAAATCCATTTGCAAAGGGTAAAGACGTGAAAGACGTTGCCTTGGATTATTTCATGAAGACAAGGCTTTAAACTTTTGGAATGTTTAAATTGGAATGTTTTGTCCATTTACAGTGCTTTTTTTGGGTTTTAACATTATTGTTTTCTATTAGAATTTAAAAAAACCTATTTTATTATTGAGCTTATTTCATAATGTCTTTGTTGAACAATATTGTAAAAAACCACATCTGCATACTGAAGTCTCTCATTAAAAAATGTTTTTACATCATTTCTCGAAGTGTCAGAAAGTGGCATGCCACCAACCCAACTTTTCTTAAAATGGCAAACTCTTAACTGTTTTCCAAAAAGTTCTTCTAAGGATTTTTCAGAAGGGAGCAAGCAGCCTCTATAACCACAGAACCAGCTGACTTTGCTGTTAAAAAGACTGCCAAGAAACAGTAAGAAGACATCTTCTGGGATCTCATTCTTGCAGAACAGCCTAAGATACTGGGACAGTTTTTTTAATAAAAAGAAGTGAAATAGCTTTGCGGCGAAATGAAACCAGCTCTACAGGCACTGTCCTACTTATGTTAGGATGTTTTAATAATTTCTATAATGCCAAAGTCGTTAAGGATTAAATTTTAAGAATAATAGAAACATTATTTATTATGAAATCAGAGTAAAATTTAATAACATTTTTTTAAAAAAATGCTAGGCTTTGATTCCATGCAACTCTGTTGTCCCTCTGGCCTCCAGGCAAATTTGGAAAATTCTGGGTTTAAAAATGAATACTTTTAAAGTGGTATTTGAATCAAAGTGAGTTACTAAAGGTTTTATAAGCATCTCAATGCTCAAAAAAATCTGCTAAGACTTAGTCATTACTGGATATGTATATAGATTGATGTAGTTTATTTATCCTTTCAGAAAAAGTGATGTTTATTATCATATCTTTAGCTAAAAATAATAGAATCATATTTTTCTCTAACTATCCAATACAGTAATCTTCAGGTTAACTACATAATACATTATTTTGCTCAGTAATAATTTGGTTAAGTATATAATAAATTATTTGCTACTGGTAAAAGATATTTTTTATATTTGCTACTGGTTAAAAGGGATTTTTTATTTCACATTACTTTCCATCAAATGTCTTCTGAATGGAATATATAGTTTCCACCTCACTCTTCCTTATTGGTTATAGGACGAAAGTTCAGCTGATTCAAATAAATAATAATAGATTTTATTTTTAGTTCCTGATACAGATCTTCCTTATCAAGATGTCAGTGTACTGAAAGGACAAAAGGTAAAAGCTCTGCGATGCAATGAAGGTGAAGTAGCATTCTTTTTAGGTTAGAGATAGGAAGAAAAACATTACAGATACCATAAATTATCTGAAATCACATAAATTGCTGGCACTCTGAGCAACCAGTTAAGAAATTAATACAGAATGAACTTTCTCTTTTCTATGATCAAATTCTTATTTTGATGTTACATTGCAATTTAAAAGACAACAACAAAACACCCTAGATGTAGTGTGATGGACTAAAAAGGAGTTGGTATATTAGTGTACAGGGTGGTATAATTTAAACTGCTGCCTTGTTTACAGTGGGATGAGAAGCATGGACTACATAGATAATATCTTTCCTTCTTCTCTTTCTCAAGGTTTATGTAGCTTATTCAAGTTTATAGATACTTTTCACTTAAGATTCACAAGCTGCATTTCTTTCATGGGTGATTTATTTTAAATCTTTTTCTTTCAGCTTGTCCATTCCCCAGGGTGGTCGTAGTATCCCACAATAACTTGGGATAGTTAGCACATTTGCCCAGAATGTGGGGGAGGCAAATTTAATACCTCCTTTTTCAGAGATCCAAATCCACATCATCTATCTTTTGGGAGAATACCCTAACTGAAGGACTCACATAGAGTGTCTGGGATATGACTTATTTTCTGGAAAATTCAAAATGGACAAAAAAGTTCAAGATCTACTGACTGGTGAGAGAAAGCTTGAGGGAATATCCTTTCTTTTGAAATGCTGTGCTAGAAAGGCAATGAAGAATCCTAGATTCAGTGTGAGGCAATGAAGTTTCCATTAATTATGTTAATTAGTTATATGTTTTAACATGGTACATGTTTCTAGTAAAACATCACGTTTTCATGTTATCAAGGATCTGGTATACAACATGCTAGACCATTTCAAGTTGGCCTTAATGGGGAGAGGAGGGGCTGTGCAGAGAGAGGTGGTTTAGCTTTTTTTCCACTATATAAATAGTAATTTCTCTAAGGAATTAGAAACACTATATTCTAGTATGGTCTTTCAATTTTCTTTTAAACAGGCTTCAGTGTTTCTCATAAAAAGTTGTGTCAATGCACTTGAAGATAGCAGTAGAATGTTGAGAACATTTCTCAGGACTCATAACCTTCGTCTTTCTCTCAAATCCTATAATCTGTCAATCTCTTGTCTTTTACCTAAACTAGTATTGTACTCCCTGCTACCTCGCTTTCTCTACTTGTAGCCAAAGCAGCACTTTTAGCATCTCTCTACTTTCAGTTTCTATTAGAGTTTCACAATTCATTCTTCTTTCTCTGTCTCCTACACACTGTCCTCAGGCCACCTGCCCTGGTCCCATTTACAGACGGTATTGCTAAATACCACCTCTGAACTGACACCTCCTAGATCTGCTCATCACACCTGACCTTTTAATATCAGTCTGCTTTCTGTCACTGCTGTACCAGCTCAAAGTCAAGCTGGCAAACATGTTTATGCTCCAGAGCCCTGCACAACTCTAATGGAAGGTGATTTGAGTGACATTATCTCTCCTGCGTCTCTTTTCATGTTAAACCTACAGCCAGTACTGCATGAGTAATGACAGTTTTTTTTCTTTGCCGTGGAAGGACCTGCAAATTAAATAGTCAAAGCTCAACTGTGCTACACAGGATGCCGGTTTGGCAACTAGAATTTGAACAGTTGAGATGGAAAGACCCTTTCTCTGTGTGGCTGTGGAAAATGTTGCTGATTTCATAGTTCCTTGGTGGAAACCAATGTCCTGTGCCAAAGAGGAAATTATTTCAGTGCAGGTACAATTCTTTTGCAGTTCATCGACGCTTCCAGCAAACTTTTGGTTTTGTTTCTTGCACATTGTGTTGGCTTAGTCCTTGCACTGGTATGGTGGCAAGGCCTGTCATGATCGCTGGGTACATATAATCAGTTCTATTATGACAGACTAAACTACATTGGAAGTAGTGATGATAAAGATTGCTCTGTGCTACATTTTATTATGGATACTATATCATTGTAATGTATGCATCGAGACTTCCTGTGTCCTTCAATTGATCAAGCTATGACATATGGAACTGTTGAAATAATTATGAATTGAGGATTAGAAGTATAAAGATCCTCCAAAATTGACTACATTTCTGTAATGCATAATTAAAATCTTCATGTAGCCTTCCAGTATCTGAAGGGGGCCTACAGGAAGGCTGGGGAGGGACTATTTACAAGGTCTTGCAATGACAGGACAAGGGGCAATGGGTTTAAACTGGCAGAGGGGAGATTTAGACTGGATATTAGGACAAAGTTCTTTACAGTGAGGGTGGTGAGGCACTGGAACAGGTTTTCCAGGGAGGTTGTGGCTGCTCCCTTCCCGGAGGTGTTCAAGGCCAGGTTGGATGAGGCCTTGACTGATCTGTACTAGTGGGAGGTGTCCCTGCCCATGGCAGGGGGTTGGAACTAGATGATCCTTCCAACCTTACCATTCTATGATTCTATGTCAGGAAATACCATTAATTGCACTTGAAATCAGTAGTGGCTCAGTATCCATACACTCAATATCCAGAAAAACTAATTTTTTTTCTAGGTTGGTAATGTTATTAAGATACTCTATATGCAGTAGACAGATCTTCCTCTGAGGGTGGTGTAATTAAAGTCTAAGTTTAGTTCCACATCTCTTTCAATGAAATGGGTTTATCAGATGTGGAAGATCTTAGGGTTTCAAATAACATTTAAAATAACTGAAGGTTATTTAAATTGGCACTTTATTAAGTTAGGAAGAGTAATCAACAGTGAGTTTGAATCAAACTCTTTTTCTTTAAAAAAATAAACCAAAACATGCTGTAAATACTTCTTCCCTAAACACGAAGGGATGCAAGAGTCATTGCCTTTTCAAGCCTTCATGCTGTTTTTCAGTAAAACTGAGGTGAACAGGTCTGTCTTCAATTTTTGTAGAAGAGCGGGAAGGCAAGACAAGAAAAAAGAGCAGGAAAGTGTTTCCAGTGCTTGCACTAATGGTGTTGCTGTTCCTTGTTTTCTTTGCTATTGAGATAAACACCTGCTAATCCAAATACTTAACCTTCCCTATTTAGCTCTGGGAAACTTCTTACCCACAAAGTGCAGAATTGTCCTCTTTGTGAGAGGATGGTGTAGTGGGCAGTTAGCTGTTGGTTCAGTTTTGAATGTTAGGCTGGGAATGATATGTGCCAATTTCAGTACCATTTAACTCAATATTCAATGCTATTTAGCTCAACCTATAACTTTCCAAAACATGTAAAACTTGCATTGAAGAGAATAAAGGAAACCTTTTATTTTTCATAATCAGCTCTTCTTAACTATTCAGAAGAGTCCTTTCCCTGGCCACTGATCTTTATTTACTTTAGGGACTGCCTGTGATTTTCTACATTGCAGGTGAATACTGACTCTCAAATTAATAGTTTGAAATTTCTTAGTTGGGCTTAACAATGCTACGCATGCAAAAGATGTACAACAATTTCCCGAAGGCTTTCTACACCATTCTCTGTTTATACCACCGTCTAGACACAGCCCAGCTTCTAAAGGTACTTAGGCAAAATTTCTAAGCCACTGAAAACACAGGCAGATGCTTAGTGTCATTTGCAGAAGTAGTTATGATTCATATCAAGTTTGTGTTACCTTAAAGATTCAGATCAAGTTTATCTGTGCATGAGATTCGTATTTGCCGGTTCCTTGTGATCCTGAAAGGAAATTGAAATCGTTAGTGCAAGGACATGATGCATTCATGATACCTGTGACTAGGAAGCGCTCTCAAGCATTCTGTGCAAGGAACAATTACTGATACTGCTTTAAGCTTTCTGTCAGCATGGACCAAAATTGTCTAGAGGAACATTACATACTAATTTACATGCAAAGAAAAAGGAAAGAAAATAGGTGTTATAAACTCAAACATTTCACCAACTAAAATGTAACTTATGTGTCTGCAGTATTCCTTTAAAAAAAATGTAGGAAGCTATGTAAAGCAAATAAAATAATAGTATAGAAGGAAGTTGATACATTTTTTTCTCTATGTTTTGAGATGTGTCTCGTGTTGTTTTTTGTTTTTTTTTTTCAATCCCAGTATAATATATCAGAGCAGCTCTTCAGAGATAGTATAAGAATGTAAGTATCATTTTAGATTTTTTTTTTCTTTTCTGTGTAACAGCATACTGTAGTTTAGATTAGTAATGGACAGGGACAACCTAGGTGAGGTGCAGGTCTGTCAGTAAAGATTCTTCTAACATTTCTGGAAAATATGTTAAAATACTTTTAGTTCTACTCACATGTCAAAATTGGATAGAAAGACCTTAACAAAGCTTTTTCATGCAAATTTCTTCTGCCATCAGCAAATTTCATGTGATTAAGCAAAATGTCCAGGACAAGTTCTTTTCTTGGGTGAAAAATTACTGATTGAACAGTTCATCCTCCACATATTGTAAGCAGATTAAGCAACCACAAATTAAAAACATAACTGCTCCTGTTATGAGAAATGCAACATGGATGTTTTAAATTAAAACATCTACTTCTAGTCTAAGTAGACAATTAGCAATAGAGACTAATTACACTGGATTTTCATCATTATTATAGTTGCTATATAAGAAAAACTTATCCATGTCTGTCAGAAATCCCAATAACATCAGACAACAGTGCCAGGCTGATGGGGAGGAAACCTGGGAAAGATGTAAGTGCATCAAAGGTATGAAGCTACCATGTGTTTCAGGTTAGTTTGGGTCAAGAAAAGCAATAACCAGTGTGGAGATATTCTCAAAAGAATGCTGTGCAGTAGGCAAATGGGTGTTTTAGTGAGAGAATCACAGAATGTTAGAGGTTGGAAGGGACCTTGAAAGACTGTCTAGTCCACCCATGCCACAGCAGGATCACCCTAGTATAGGTCATACAGGAAAGCGTCCAGGTGGCTTTTGAATGTCTCCAGAGAAGTAGACTCCTCTCTGAGCAGCCTGCTCCAGAGTTCTGTCACACTCACAGTGAAAAAGATATTCCTTGTGTTTATGTTTATTCCTTATGTCTATGCACCAGAAAAAACAGCCAGGAAGAAAGGTCTCATCCCGCTCTGTATAAAAGCTTTGGAAATGCAGGGAAATTTTCCAGCACATTCTTAAATAGAATATTAATAATCAGAAATTAATAAGAAGAAACACTTAAGGATTACATTCTATGTAACTATATATATGTATGAGAGAGAGTGTAAATCTGACAGCATACATCTGGATATTTCCTATCCCTCTAAGTATGCTCACTGTGCTGTGATGTGGATAGGGTTAACAAGTGTTTTGTTTTACCCTTCTCCCAGTTGCAAATGAATGCAAGATCAATGGTACCATTACTGGTCTTTTTTAGGTGTCAATGTTTTCCTGACAATGTGTGCTGTGAGTATAAGAGGATGATTTGACCTCTTTATTGTTGTGGGATGTGGCAATTAATTTTTTATTGAAATTTCAATTAGCTTTTCTGTTCTTTTAATGTTTTGCCTAAACCCTCTTTTGACGTTCTTACTGAGGTTACCCGAAAAAAATCATCTAAGCATGACTGTGTTAAAAGCTAGAAGTAAAGAAAACAAATTATTTTTATTGTGTACAAAATTGAGGTTGCTTTAGGTTAACTGGATCAGATTCCTTGAAGAGATGAAGAATTTTCACATCATGAAGAATCACTCAGAGAATTCTAATTGAAAAAAGACAGACACCAACCTCTTATAAAAAGAAAGGAAAAAAAACAAACCACAAAGATTAGGAAAACTGAGCAAGAAAACCTGAAAAAGATTTTACAGACTGTTGCCTTTATTACCCTTATAAAAGAAGAACTGCCAATTGAAAAACAATAGAGAAAACCCTGCAGATTATATCTTTATATTAAGCTACATAGCATACTGGACTAACTAAAGAACAAAGGAATTAGGTCTTAAATTTAGAATTCTTATGCATCTGATATACTTAATAGAAATGTTCTGCATCATGCCTGTCATCTTCACTGTACTTTGAAGAAATGTTATGTATCTTAAACACAAGGAATCTGAAGTTCACTATCCCTTGTGTTGTGTAAGTGCTAAACCAGTACTTACATTGAAAGTCAGCTTTGCACAGTACTAAAAGCTATGTTTAAAGGTATAACTGTGATGCAGGGTTCTCTGTTTTCTGTGAAAATTGATGTCATTTTCCAAGCTTGGTCTCTGGGATGTGGATGCATTTAAGTTCATAAATTACAGGCTAGTAACTTCCATTAAAAAAGCAAGTCATTCCCACTGTTGTAGCTAGGAAGCCAATAAGCCCCTTTTCACAATGTTAATGCCTATATACCTCATAGGGCATTTAACCCAACCCAGGAAAGGAGTAATAGATAGATAGATAGATAGATAGATAGATATGTGCCTGTGAATGAGTCTACATTGTGGGAAAATGTTTATCAATTAATCAGTGGTATTGAGCCCCTTTTGTGAAGTGAAAAAAACCAACAGAAGAGTTATGGCCTGTTCTGTACTGAAAGGAGGCCTTTAAAAGACATGACAGGAAGAAATTAATGTAAACTTACTAAAATGTAGTAAAAAGGTAGTAAAAAGGGTAGAAAGAGAAGAAAGGAGGACCAACCTGTCAGCCTTTAAGCTTCAAAAGGTCCTCCCAGCAGCAATGTGAAGGTACAGCGAGGAAAGGGAGGTGATTCAGGACAGCCAGCGTTTCTTTACCAAGGACAGGTCCTGCCCTCTGTGAAGCAGTTACTTTATCAGCGGACAGGTGAAGAGGCAGTTATCTGGACTTCTGTAAGGCCTTTGACTTGGTCCCCAACAACATCCTTCTCTCTAAATTGGAGAGATATAGATTTGGGAGGTTATAGGTTTGAGAGATGTAGAGTTGTTTGAATGGTCAGTGGCTTGATGTCCAGATGGAGATCGGTGACAAGTGGCGTCCCTCAGGGGTCCATACTGGGACCAGTTGCATTTAACACCTTCATCAGTGGCATAGACAATAGGGCTGATTGCACCCTCATCTAGTTTGCAGATGACACCAAGCTGAGCAGCACAGTAGACAACACCTGAGGGACCTCAGCAAGTTTGAGAAGTGGGCCCATGTGAACCTCATGAGGTTGAAAAAAGGCCAAGTGCAAGCTCTGCACCTGGGTCAGAGCAATCCCCGGTGTCAATATAGACTTGGAGAGGATGAGGTCAAGAGCAGCTCTGTGCAGCAGGAAGTACTGGTGAATAAAAAGCTAGATGTGACCTGGCAATGTGTTCTTGCAACCCAGGAGGCCAACCATATCCTGAGCTGCATCAAAAGAAGCATGGCTGGCAGGTTGAGGGAGGTGATTCCCAACCTCTGCTTTGCTCTGGTGAGGCTCCACCTGGAGTCCTGCATCCAGCTCTGGAGACTTCAGCACAAGAAGGATATGATTTTGCTGGAGTGGGTCCAGAGGAGGTCCACTAAAATAATCAGAAGGCTGGTTCTCCTTCTCTCCTAGGAAGAAAGTCTGAGAGTATGAAGTTGCTCAACCCAGAGAAGACAAAGCTGCAGGAAGACCTTACTGCGGCTTTCCAACACCTAAAGGAAGCCTATAGGAAAGATGGGCATGATCTTTTTAGCAGGCCCTGTTGCAGTAGGACAAGGGCTAATAGCTTCAAAGTAAAAAATAGTAGATTTATACTAGATATAAGGAAGAAATTTTTCACAATGTGGATGGTGAAACACTAGAACAGGTTGCCCAGAGAGTTGGCAGAAACTGGAAACATTCACAGTCAGGTTGGATAGTGCTCCAAGCAGCCTGATCTAGTTAAAGACATCCCTGATCACTGTAGGTGGGTTGGACTAGATGACCCTTAAAGATCACTTCCAGCCCAAAGCATTTTATGATTCTAAGATTCTAAGCTTAAGGATTTCATATATATCCTCCAGTTTGCAATGGCACCAGAAACTGGCTGAAATTCACAGATTCAGTCAATACATGTCCTCCCAATTGGGTGTCATCCTACCAGTGATGCAGGTGGAGATTTTGTTCTTGCATTCCCAGCTGGGGATAACTGTGCCGCCTGATGGTTAAAGTTCCTCCCTGTGTTTTAAAACAAAAATCCATACCTCTGAAAAAGATGCATTTTCCTGAGTTTTTATGTAGCCTATAGGGAGTTTACAGGGAGAAAAAAATGTTAGTTACCTCCACCTATAATCAAAGCTGGTTGCCATAGTAATGGCACCTTGGTTTTGTGTTCAACAGAGGTCAAACCCTGAGGTAGTCCCAAGCGATCTCTTTTTTCTTGTCTCACAGAGCTGCTCTTTTAAACTTTGCAGATGTACAGTTAGTAATTTTGGTCCAGTTTTATTCTTTTGGTTTCAATCTTCTAAAAGAAAACAGCTCAAAGCACATCAGTGATACATGAGCAGCTCAGGAAAGTGAATAATTCCTTTTAAAATAGCATTGCATGCATGCATTTGTTCACTCATCTTTGTATATTTCAAAGTAGTTAAATTCCACGATTACCCAACAACAAAAGAAGGATACAAACATAGGGACAGTTTTCTCTGTTCCTGTTCTCCTTTAAGCATGTATCTTTGTCCCAGGTTGGGAACTATAAGGTTAAAAAGAGTCCTCTGGTGACTGGAAGGTTGTTATTCAATCCCATAATTCTGGTCTCTTCATAAACTCACAGCAAGGCCACCTTGTTCTCCTTTCCTCCCCCTCCAGCTTTGTGTCGGGCAGGAGCTGCATTATCAGGACAAACATGTAAGGTTAGGCCAGGTTTGCGGCCTCCAGAGGCTGTGCTTAGGCCTCTTGGATGGCAGAGGCATGGAGGGGAGGATTGGAGCACTGGAGATGATAGATTTAGTGTGGGGTTGGGGAAAGTTCAGGGGGTTCCCTTCTGGATTCTGTATCTGCTTTGTAATTTCTGTCTGTAACACTCTCTCCAAATACAATTGTGTTTTTTTCTCCAATTTGCGAGCTTTACTCTGTCGGCGCTTTAAACCCACGACAGAACAATTGGTGGCCTGTACAGGGTAACACAAGCGGCTCCGGCCGTGCCGGTAGCCTGCTCTGGTCCCGTAACTCCGGGCAGCACTTCAAAGATCGCACCAGGCGGGAGCAGCGCCCTCCTTCTTGGCGGGCTGGTGGCAGTGGCAGTCATCTTCTTGCTGGGCACAGCCATTCCCTATTCAGGGGATGAGCTGATGACTCCACAAGAAACAGCCTTGCCTCAGTATCCCTCTAGTCCCAGGAAAAGCAGCGTGCATGGAAAGGCAGCCTCTGTGAATGGCGAGCCTGCATTTGGAGTGTGACCTGCCGGGGTACCCAAGGAGAGCAGTGACAGGGATCCCCTTCCCCCGCCGTGAGTCATTCTTGACTTTACTGTGGCCAAACCAGAGGGACTGAGTATGGGCGGAGGCGGAGTTTTGCTCCCCTTCCTGTACGCTCCTGCCGGGTCGGCACAGGGTGGCCAGCCAAGACCAGTGCCAAAGGACAGTGTGGCCCTGCCTATCCCCGCTGAGTTTCCAGTGGTGGCAGAGGCGGTAGCCGCAGCCCTGGTGCCAAGCTCAAGCGGCAGGGCGAGCCGCAAGGGTGGCCTGACGGTAGTGCCTCCTCTGGCCGGTGAGGCCGTGATGGGGATGGACAGTCCTGGTCTGGTAGTGGTTCCTGTCAATGGCATAGGCCCCGTGATGATTTTCTTCCCTATTCAGCTGCCTCCTTCTCGTCCACCACCAGATCCTCCTTCTTTTCAGTTGTCCATTGAGCAGGTGGATGAATAGGTGCTTGGAAAGGTTAAATAAATTTGAAACAACTCTGTTTAGTTTGGGGAAGAAAGATAAGGGCACGGACTGGTGGTGTGCCAGGTTCACTTCAGAGGAACTGCAGGACAGAACCCTGAGGGGTGGTGGATGGCCTGGCACAAGAGACAAGCAGAAGTATGGGACTCTTGTAGATACTGGAACTCTGAGAGATAGAACTCAGATTGTGACAAAGGGATCTTCACTCCTGCATGTGCGAGAAGCAGAATGGAGCACTGTCTTGAAGAATGGAGTGGACTGGCCTTACTTGCCCCATCGGACTGCCCCAGGGTTGGAAACACACCATCTGAGATGGATATGGACTGATCCAGACTGTGCCAAGAGGGACTCTAAGAGAATCTGCAATTGAGACTTTGCAGTGAGCAGGTGCTTGTGCATTTGTAGTTCAGTGGTAGAACACCCTTGGATGTGGGAGACCTGGGTTTGTTTCCCAGCTGGATGCACAGACTGCAAATATTTGAGTAAGAATGGACTGGGGCTGTCCATTATTTGATGTTGAGTGCTGCTGAGCACAATGCAGATGGAGATAGAGTTACTTTGATTGTGAAGAGGATTTGTTGAAAAAAATTGTATGGGTGTTTTCTGCCTTTGGGTGGGGATACAACCTGTCCAAGGGGTGGTTATTTCCTGATGGGGAGGAAGTCCCATGAGAGTCTTAGAAAGTTTGCTATTTAAAGTTTGCCTTTAAAGATAGAGGAACAAAAAGAACCTTTTTTTCTGGGACAGTGGAGGAATAGGTTGTAGAAGGAGGGTCTACACTGCTAATTTCTTGCCTTAAAATTATGTTTGTATTCAAACATACAAACTTTTACTCTAAAAGATTTTTACTCTAAAACTTATAACCATTTAATTTCTTAACTTGTGACTGTTGCTATTTTAGTATCTTAGCAAAGCAGATAATGAGTTCATAATTTAACAGTGGCAATTTTGTGATCCTTTTTTGAGAATGAAGATAAAGATTTTCTTAAAACTGCAAAATTCATTGCTGTCAAAAATTGCTCTTGCAGTATTTCAACACTACAAAACAAGCCATCACCCATCCAGTGACTGGATAACATGCAAATAAACACATCACTCAAGTTTCTGCCAGATCTACAGGTAAGAAGGTGATACAAAACACATTTGTAACAAAAAAAATATTTCTATCAGTCTTTAAAACAGCTGAATGTAATCAAATCCAGTAAGTGAAAGAGTGATAGTAACTTGTTAATGAAGTATATTCTTCAGTTCTTTCACATGTGCTTGGATTCTTCCTATGAATTACATGGCAGCACATCTAGAACATAAACACTGGAAAAAGAAGTTGATTTTTAAGTAAATCTGAGGTTCACTGGGGAAGCAGTGAGTGCTGACTGATATTCAGTAAAGTAATAAGGAAATACATCTAGTTGTTTTGAGACTGGTTTAACAAAATGTGTGCCTGTTTATTTTTCCATGAAAAACCTGACACTTAAGGGTTAAAATGGAAGCTCATTCCCGTTTACAGGGCTCAATAAACTATAACTAAATGCAGAAGACTTTTCTGTTTCTAGCTAGAAATACTTATGCTTTTTTTGGTCATTTGTTTGTCTGATGAATAGAAAATATTTGGGCCAGTGAAGAACAAAAATCAAAACTGACTAGAATGAACAGAAACCTCCCTATTCACTTCAGTGATCTTTGAACTGATGAGTGTTTAGAAGAAGATGAAAGAGTTGCTGTGGTTGGTATCACTGAGCTGTTTTCAAATGCAGGCAGAGTGTATGTATCTTGGACAAAACACACCACTAGTATGAACAAAAACTTCATATGTCATAGAAGTAGTGGACAAGGTTGCAGTGGAAAAAATAATAAATGATTAAATACAAATGTATCTTCTATTAATTCCAACGAAAGAGGTGTATAAGTCTATGAAATATCAGAAACTGAGAGCAAGGAAAGAAAACCTACAGGGCATAAAGACAAAGACATTCATTTCTTGCTGTGATTAAAGATTTTTACTTTTTTTTTTTTTAATCTTAAATGCATAATATCTTCAGAATATTTTCTAGGATGTTACTCTTAGTTGTTACCTTATTAGAGTGAAGATGTGAATTTAATTTTGAATCCTTCTTTGAAATGTTTCTATTGGATTCTATCGGGTTCCCCCCCCCCCCAGGCTTTGTGTTTCCTGAGTATGAGTAGACCAACTATTCCCAATTTTAGCATTTTGTTCTTTAAAAGTCAGAGTGAAACCATGGTTTCCTTTGATGTTCTATCTGCAGTACATACACACTGCAGCTGTTTTCAACAGAAGTATATGGTTTTGCTAGTGTAGACATAGCCATATTTAGCTGGCCCATTGGATTTGGGGTGTATCTTATGGTTTGCACTTGCGTGCAGGTCAAGCAGGAGAAATTCCTGGCATTTGGAAATTACTGGAATTATTCAGATGTTTGGTGATTTTTCACTCTGAAATTAGGTCATTTTGCTATTCTCTCACATAGCTAACATGTCTGACAAGCAATGTTGCGGAATGTTTCATTGTAGTTACAGAAAACAGATTGCTCACTGAGGACTAGGAAACAGAGATAGTGTTTTTTAAGGTTATTTTTGGCATAGTATATTCTACATGTGTGTGTTGTGGTGTTGTTTTTTTTTTGGTTGGGTTGGGTTGGGTTTTTGGTTTATTTGTTTTTCCAGAATTCCTAGTAAATTTTCATTAGAATCAGTCACTACTTCCTTTTCACAAAAAGCTAATTGTTACCAGTTAGCTGCTGCTTTTTTTTTTTTTTTTAAACTTAATAACAGTGTCCAGTAGCCAATGAAAATTACTGAATGTTAGGATGTATTGTTCTATGTTTCTCTCACTATTTCTTTTATTTCTGGATGCTCCCAAATGCGTTATGTAACCAAGTCTATGGTCCTGCCCTAATGAAAGTGTGCATGAAGATCTGAAATGAAGCAGTTTTCTGGGTCTGTTTTTCGCTTCAGGTTCTTTTTTTATTACTTTAAGATTATATAATGAGACTTTAAAACCTACTCATTGAGCTACGTGAGAAGCTCAGAGCACTGTTATTTAGGGCATGATAAATGTCACTTTCAGTCTTCTAGTGTTCAGGTACCATTATGCAAAGTGTTTTCAGAAGATTCTAAATAGATAATGCACCTGATGTCCTCAGTGTTAATCTGAAACACTTGGAGAAAAGCACCTGAAGCAGTTTAGCAATTAAAAAAAACCCAAACATTTGTTGCCTATCCTGTCTACTGAATTTTGTTTCAAGATCTCTTTTTCTTTTGGTGTTATTGGAAAGACAGGAACAAAAGGGAGTTGATGCACTATGAACAAGTACAAATTTTTCCAAAGTATCCTAAAATACTCAAGAAAAGTCAGGCTGTTTCTGGATCCTTGTTAAAATAAACTTCGAGGACCTTTATCTGCCAGATTTGTGGTGTTAAAAACAATTTCCTTGGCCCTAAAACAGTGATTCATTGACCTCTGGATTATTATCACCTGTATAGTATCCTCCCAAATGACCTGATAGTTTTATTTGGTTTTAGCTCTCAGGGGTCAAGTAATCCTTAGCACTATTACAGCGACCATAGAGTTCTGAGAACTTGCACAAGATTCTTCAGTTGCCCATGCTTTTTTGCTAATTGTATTTGAACTTAATTAGGTTCAGGTGCCTATGCAAATAAGGAATGCTTTCTGTTTCATACTGCCTTTTTACTGGGATAAGACCTACTGAAAGGAAGGAGCAGGTTTTTTGTGCTTGGTAGGATATAGTTTGCCTTTGGTTTGGTTTTAAATATGTTTAAAGTTAAATAACTTAAAAGGAGTTTTGAATAATTTATGAATCAGTTTAAACACTTAGCAATATGAATCTTTTTACTTTAATGGAAGATAGATTTATATGAAGAGTAGAGAATGGTTTAAAGCTAATGAGAGTGTCTTTCTATTTTGTAGAAGCAACCACAGAATAGAATACTTAAGAGAACTTTGGACTGCACCCTCAAACTGCTGAAGAAAGGTAGGAAATATAAACAGGAGGCATCTACCACTTTGTTTAGTATACGTTTCAAAGAATCACAGAACGTTAGGGCTTGGAAGAGACCTTGAAAGATCGTCTAATCTAACCCTCCTGCCAGGGCAGGATCACCTAGAGTAGATCACACAGGAACATGTTCAGGTGAGTTTTGAATGTCTCCAGAGAAGGAGACTTCACTTTCACATAATCTTATGCTGGGTTGAGGGTTGAACTGCATGATCTTTGAGGTCTCTTCTAACCAGATTTTGTCATTCTGTGATTTTGGTGAATACTTGCATATTTATTTTTATATTCTTTGCATAAAACTGTCTTGGGTTTGGAATGCTTTGATAGGCCTGCTAGCCATTTGCTTCCATTGCTATAGGTATATGAAGTGGAGGAAGTATATATCTCAGTTAGTGTTGTTTTGAGGAGTTACTTTTGTGGTCTGTTCTAATGTGATCTGCTATGTTCTGAGCTTAATGTTTCTCTCTAAGAATGGAAAAGTATTTTAGTAAGGAAGCTTCTAATGGAGTTTGGTTAAGACTGAAGTTTCTAAGAATGTTCTGATTTACTAGGAATTTAACTATGTTTTGTTTCTCTTGCTTTTGATGGCTATGAATGGTTCTTCAGAAATAGATTTTATTTCCTCCCTCTGTGTGTTTTGTTCCTTATGTAGACTTGTCACCTGTGTATTGACCTGGGATTACTTCTCTTGCTGAAGGTGTAATGTTAGGTGTAATGTTGTCTTTGGATAGTGCGGGCATTAAGAGAATTATCAAGTTAGGCTCTCATGACAAGTACAAGGGATTGGTTGCAGATTTGACATAGAAATATGTTTCTGCTCAACTATTCAGTAAAGATACAGAAACTCATTTAAAATCAATCTGTGGGGAGAAGTAATATGCAATAACATAGGATAAGTGTAAAGTCTTTGAAAATCTGAAAATGTTGCTGTTGGCATCACTATGTGGTACAACTAATTGGTATTTTGGATAAGTATAATCTCCAGATATATTCATTATGTTAATTAAGAGAAGCTTCTTTTTTTTTTTGTAAGTGATACCAAGTAGCAAAATAAACCCTGAAGTATTTGTGCTTCATTTGAGAAATAGGAAAACTGTTTTTAGTTCTGAGCAATCAGAAAGACAAATACCTATATGAGCAGGAGTTGTTCTGAGCAATGCATATTTTAACTTGTTTGACATTGGTACTAGACTTTTCTTAATGTGTTGTTATTCTCTAAGATGATTAAAACACTGGGGGAAGAGGCTGTCCCATAGCAGATGGTAGTTCTGGGATTTTACTGAAATACTGTGAAAATGTAATAGCAGATGTTGAATTAATTTCTTATTTATAATGGCAATTTGAAGAAACTGTCTTCTGCTTGTTACCTGTCAGTAATATTAGTATCACCTAACAATCAGAGTATAGAGACTTTTTTTGGTTTTGTTTGTCCTTTTTTTTTTTTTTGTACTAATGAAGGAATGAATTTCCCATAGAGAAATAACAATTTAATGTAATAGTAATTAAAAGAATTTCATGCACATTGACAAGTTTTGCTTTCTATTTCATTTCTATTTTTAATATGTTTCAACTCTGTACTCGATACTAAACTCTCCATATTTCCATTTGTACAAGTCCTTTCCCCTGACAACCTTTATCACTCACTTAAACTGTTGTTGATGATTTTGAGGGAACCAGTAGCAATTTATTTTGAAAGAGAAATGCTGGGAAAGTAAATATCACTAAATCTTGCTTCTAGAATATGTATGACTGATGCTCAGGAACATGGAAAGGTTATGGAAGATGCTTTTGTTGTGGTGTATGAGAACCTGAAACTTCCATATGAGAAGAGGCAAAATTAACTGCACAATTTAATCGTGTTAAATTAACCCCCATCTGAAATGTGTGTTCTGTAAATTTATAGCAAAAAACAACAGTGGAATTTCTTCTTCTCTTTATCCTTGGTTTTTAATTTTGTTTTCTTTTTAAAGCAAGAATAGGCTCAGAGCACTACAACTGGCCAAAATCCACTAAAACTTGCTTTCATCCTTTTTGGACAAGAGCATTTAATACTATCTTTGTATAATCTACAACCTGCTGAGCAAGTGAGTTCCTATTATGCATCTGAGAGGAGTGGCATTACAGGAGAGCACTTGAAGCTCATGTTTTCCTTTCTGTTGTATGATCACACACTCAACTATGGAAGTGTGCTGGATGTTCTATGATTTAAATTAAGAGCTTTATTCTTCAGCAGTAGTTCTCCTAATAACAAATGTTCTTGTGATAGTGATTGTGCTTTCAATAGCAGAAGTTTGGTTTAGTGAGAGGATGATACCTGAGCTGCAACATTAAATTGATAGAGCTTTTTTATTTTAAGAAACATGGAGTTCCATTAATGAACATAGATGCATGCCTTTAAATGGTAGTGATCTGCAAAGATGCTTTTATTAGGGTTGTAAAGAGGCTAACAAAGATAGCTAGACATAAAGGCACTGAAGGTATGATGGCTATAAAAATTATAGAACCCATTGGCTTGCATCATCACTTATAAGGTGTGTTGACTTGTGCTTGAAAAATGAGGCCAATTCATTAAACCACCTACCCATTAGGAAACTGGATGAGTCAGAACATAGCTTCAGTTTTTGTGTTTGGGTTTCTAGGCATGCATGAAAGAAGTGGGCATTTACACAAGTGTATAGTAAACCTGGACTAAAACTGCTTCTTTGCTTGCGATCAGAACCCACCAGTATGATTCTGAGACTGTAGAATTAGATTTCAGAGGAGTAGGGGTGTAAAGAGAACTTACTTCTCTCATAAAGCGTGCCTTGCAACCTGTTCCATCCCGTCATTCCCCACCAAGTTAATGTCTTCTGGTGCATCCATCTGAAAGTCTCCTCATATAAATTTATACAACTTATGTGATCAGAGATCCAGGTTGCATAATGAAGTCTGAATAATAAAACAGTGAAATGCAAACACCCTGTGACAAATAAATAAATAAATAATCTCAGTTGAATAACCACAGCAAAAAACAACTTGCTTGGAGTAACTGGCCAACAATTTCAATACATATGACAATGTGTTGAAGGAGTGCTACTAATAGAAGATTTTTGTCAAGTGATTAAATGATGCAGCAGGAAAGAAACAGTGACTCTTGGCCAAAAGACAGGGACTTTGACTAATACTGACTCCTATATGAGATGTTAGGAAATCATTAAATTTAGGCCAATTATGTTTTTGCAGAACAATTTTTCAGTCTGTGAAAGCTAAATTTTTATTTAGCCAGGAAACTTCAGTGTGTATCATTTGTATATTGAATTCCCTTTATTGGTATTTCAGGCAAATGCAAGCCACTAAGTAATGTCAGTGTAATGTGTTTATAATGTTCATGACTCGCTCTGGGATGATTCACATTAAAGATGACCTTTGATTAGAGCAATGTATCTTATGCTGCCTGAAAAATTCCCTGCAGTGTAGGAAATGAGACTTGCATCTTGTTTAGTTCCACTTATCCGTGTCTCATGTCTTGCAATACAGTAAAAAACACAAAGGTAATATTTTGCTTCTCTTATAAAATTAATAAAGAAGGCTGAATGTAGCTTCGAAGTTGCTCAGAGGTACCCAATTTCCTTTCCTTTTTTTGGTTTGATTGTCGTTTTATTGTTTGAGATCGATTAACTGCGAAAAGTAAGCTGGTACGTCTTAAACATGTTAGCTTTAAGGAATAGAAAAGGTTCTCTTCCAGATCTTGAGGGGTTTTGTTTGGTTGGTGGTAGGATGGTTTGTGGTTTAGTTTGTTGTTTGGTTTTTGGGTTTTTTTTCCCATCACTTATTTACTTGTTGTAAGTAGGTGAAGAAAAATAAGAAAAGAGGAAAAATAAAATATAATCTTGGAGCGTTGCAATGTTTGATAATGCTCCAGAAAGACTAATACTCTATTTCAGAAGAAATCAGGTATTTTTCCATAAAGTTACCCTATTGAGGTTTCTATTTGCTTTGTATATTTCCAGACAAGTCCTGAAATAACCCAGTTCAAATATTCTGGTATGCTATGGATATGACTTTGTTGTTGGGTTATTAATGTCATGACACATCTTTCTTTTAAGCAGATCAGAGTTTATACAGAAAAGAGTTTAGTGTTGTGGTACACTTAAATAGGCAAAAATAGGCTTATATATGTCCTGGTTTGCCCAGACATGGTTTTCTGCTCTCCCTCCTTCTGTTTTGGGGAGAAGCAACCATGCAAAAGAGGACAAAGAACCTGGAGCCAGTGAATCTAAGGACCGTGGCTTACCCAGGCTTGTTTTACTGCTGTTTACATCCTGTGGTGAACACGGTACATACACTTGGCTTGTGCCTGCCTCATGCAAGGCTTGTGCTCTGCCCAAATTTGGGTAAAGCAAGCCTAAGGCTTCACCTAATATGGTCAAGCTTAGCTAAGTGCCATTCTGATTGACTATTCTGTGTCCAAAGGCCCATTATTCTCAGGCTGTATTGATAAAAGGAGATGAGCAGGTGACACAACGTATTCTGCCATTGTATTCATGCTTACCTGCCTGTTGTTGCCCTGATGTCTCTGGTGCTAAATCTGGAGAGACTTAACTACATCATGAAAACAATTGTCTTTAAGCACATCCCTCCCGACTCTAATGCTCCTTCCATAATCATGAGCTTGTAAAATGAACAAGTTTTAAAGCAAGGGAATTAAAAAAAAAAAATCCAGCAACAGTTTGTTGTCTTTGTCCCTCTGATTCGCTTTTATGCTATTTTTCATTGCTGTTTAGCCTCAGTCTTTTGAACTAGTTTATGTGATGGAGGTGCATATATTGCTCTTTGCCAGTCACTCAGTTGATGATTCTCTTGATTAACCTTGAAGAAATGCTGTTGCAGTTTGTGCTGCATTTACAGAAAGATGCTGAAGTCATATATGGAAAGGTTACTTGCAGCAACATGGTGAAAAGAGAATTGATACACTTTACTGTCTGATGGTAAGTGGGGAGGAATTACAGAGGCTATATTACAGATAGCACTGTAGATAAGGTGTGTGTGTATATATAGTAGAGCAAAGACTGCTAATGTTTCATGGAGAAGACAATGTGTTTAGAAAGCAGTGATGAGGTAGGATCATTAACTGCAACCAGACCAACATCCAGTTAATCAGCATGGTTCCTTGTGAGTATTGTTACTCTTAGGTAATTATGACTAATATTGCTTCCTAGTTAGTTGTTAAGATAGACTGAAACCAAAGGTGGGGTGTTTTCACCCACCATATAAATGTAAAATAAACCTATGAGTGGGATTTGCTTATTAAATATGAAGAGAAGTGAAACATATTTAAACTAGAATGGGAGGATTTGTACCTGTTTTCAAACTGGGTGTTATTTCAAAGGCTGCTAGTACATGAGGAGCTCCGTTCAGAAGTAATCATTAGGAATCCTGCTCCTCCATTAGGATTGCTCCATCAGGAATCCTCATCAGTAGAGCAACCCTGAGCATCAACAGTTATTAAACAGATTTTTATTTCTTTTTTAAATTATTGTTTGTGTCTGTGACATTGTAAATTTTCAGCTGAAAATGCAGCTGTGGCTTCAAGTAAATAAGTAAAGAATAAGTTTCTAAGGGAAAGAATTTATTTGTGTTGAAATACCCAGCATAAGAAAACTAATAACTACAAAAATGCTTCTCATAGCAAATTTTGTTCCCTAGAGAGCATCAGTAAGAGCTTTGACAAAAGGATTCATTTTTGATTGACATTGAGGCATGCACTTACAGCAAGTGCTAAAAAAGCTTACCTTTGCACTTTCAACAGTTGTTTACTGTGCATTTCAACATTTTTCAAACGTCACCCTTCCAAAAATCTCACAGACTTTACTTTGGAGTTCAGTGTTTATCAAGAAAAGTGATGCATTTAGGGGCATACCAAGACTTAAAATCTGGATTTATTTCATCCAAATACTTTAATTAGCCAGTGAATTACTGACCCAGCCAGAGTTCCCATAGTTGGTCTTCATTATTACCTTCTGTCTCTTTCTGCCACTTTCTTCCTACTCTCATCTTCTAGTAGAAATAAAAGTGGATTTGATGATACCTACCCTTTTATGAAATTGGGCCTGGAAGTAACCAGCATAAATTTACTACAGGGCATAGAAACATTTCTGATGCTAAAACAAATGTTTCTGAAAACTTTTTACCAGTAATCCAAACATTATTTTTTTTTGCCTAATCAATGTTGTTCTATTGTTTATGTAAACAACTTGAACATACAGAAATAATGAAAATGAAGTCATAAAAACAACATCAATGTACTGCCACTGTTTTATAGGAAGTGTGGGTGTTAAACATTAACTAACTTCATCTGCAAATATATTTGGGGAGGGAGGCCTAATTCAGAAAACAGTTCCAGGTAATTTTTGGTTTTACTTTAAGGTTTGTATTGCGTTGGTTTTGTTTGTTGCTTGGTTGGTTGATTTTTGTGTCATTGTTGTCTGAATATAGATCTAACTTTAAAACAATAAAATAGAATTGTTCCTAGCCATAGGAAACCAAGTTCAAGCACTTCAGACTTTCGCATTCTGTTCTCTCCCATCAGGGTCTCATTTAAGTGCAGTGCACTTTTTCAAGCACTAATGGCTTCCTGATGCGTGAAGATGCCTATAGGTACTTGACTATATTGAAATATATACATTTGGAGGAGTGGCCTATATCAACATAAGAGCACAGTCAAGCAGAGGAACACTGCATATGTTGCTCAAATGACACAATCTTTTTCACAAGAGAATTTTTGTGTTGAAATAAAACTACTGTGCTTGGAAAAATGTATGAAATTACTTCTTCCTTCACCTTGGAGTAGTTGTGCTTTTTATTTTTCGTTTTCTCCAGACTTTAACCTGGAGATTTTTTTCCTGAAGTAAAGTGGAGGTCCTTCACCGTGATTTTTTTTTCTTAAGGCATAGGGTCCTAATAACTGCTCTTTATACCCAATCATCAAATCTACCACATCAGCAGGAGGTTATAAGTGTCTTAAGATATTATTGGCATGTGTGTCTCCACTACTGTGTTACAGAAACAGTTGTGATGATGTATAATGAGTATTTACTCAGGTTGCCAGTATTCATCTAATGTTCTCATTTAGCACTCTGTACACTGAGGACTGCCTGCCTGTTAACTTATTTTACCATTATTCACCATGTTTTGGCACAGTGCGGGGAAAAAACCTGAAAACTATTGGGTGGGATTGCTACATGATGTATAGATCTTGCTCTTTGACTAGAAAGCAGTTTATTCTAGGCAAAAAAATAGATTTAAATGTGTGTTGACATGGGGAAATTAAAGGGATCCTGTCTGTGCAGAGATGGAAAGACAAAACAAAGCCAGGAGTAGTTGCTTTTCAGTGCTTTGTTATAATCTGCTTTGTGCATTTGTCTCTGAGTTGTACTCCAAGTCCTTTAGCTCAGGACTTATTGAACCATGGACATGATTACTCTTTTAGGCAAGGAATTGACCATGTTTTCTAGCCTTTATTTGCAAATGTGTAACTCATTGCTTGAAAGCTAAGTTTTGCTGTTCACAGACTGATTTTGAATTCAATCCTGCTCCTACCTCTTACCAGCACAGCAGGACAGAAAGCTCTCTGTTGGATAAAACTCTTCACTGCAACTGGTGCTGTCAACTGAAACTCGCTAAAAGCTTCTTAGATATTCTGTAGTCTTGGGAGAGGTAGGAACTTTGACTAATTCTGGAACCCAGCAGATGCGCACTCCTGTTAATGATGCCTGAGGCAGATGCAAAAACAGCCACTGTAATGTGTCCTGTGTGTCTTCCACTTGGAAGTGCTGTATTATCACTTAGATTGGAGACCTTTTTTATAGCCACGTAATTGAAGTATAAAAGTTGGGGAAATGTGGATCTTGTTTAGGTTGAGCATAAATGGACCAAAACCAGGCCAAACTTTCCTCTTCTGTCCTATGCATTTGTAAGAGGAAAATATAATCTTGGCCATAATTTCAGCAGTGACCCATTTGCATGTGAAGTCCCCAATCCTGCGAACTGGAGGACAGGATAGAGAGTAATGCCTGATTAAACTATTCCTCTATTTGTGGAGCATTGCAGCTTGGGTTTTGCCAAGTAGTCCATTTCCATATGTAGGGCTATATATAGATGCTGTCTTACAACTAACACACACTAAAAATTATAAAGGTTGACTAGAATTAAATGCGATTATAAAAGTACAAGTCTATATGGAAGACTGAGTTCTTTCTTCAGTAGGCTACTGGGTGGGTGGTGGGGGTTTAGTCATTTGGGTTTTGGTTTGGAGTTTTGGTTTTGGTTTTTTTTTCTTTTACAATTGGTTGGCTTGTTTGTTTGTTTCAATATTTAATAGTAGTAACTATCCTTAGAAGGATGCTGAGTTTGCTTTCTTTCCTAGTTTTGCGGTGGATTCCTTAAAGACCTTTAGCTGAGAGTGCTTGAGTGGAAGAAACTCCAAAAGCATGGACTTTTTCAGAGAGGGACTGAGCAATAAGGGGAGTTGGGAGGAGCAAAGCAGGCAGAGAATCAGGCTTCTGGGCATACCTAAAGCTAAGGTGCAACAGGGCAAACGGAATTAAAATTTTATAAGAACTCAAGAGGACTCTGAATTTAACCAAGAAATCCACTAAAGTTTCTGAACTAGGAAATAAAACTGAAAGAAAGGATTCTGTGCAATAGTGGACAAAGAGGACATCTTTACCTGTTTCATTGTGAGTTCTCATGCTCTTTGTAAGAGACGTCTTGATCTAGGTCACTATTTCTGTAGTGTGCTGTGATTCATCTTTAGAACAGTCTAAGATATTTCAACAAGTAAGGTACATAGAGCAAAAACCTACTTCAAGATTTTAGCTGTAACCTGTCATGGATTGATAATTGCTGGAAATGGGTAAATAGGATCAGGAATTACCAAGTTGTTGAAAACTATTAATAGGTAAAATCTGTACAGATTTTATATACACAGGCTTTACATTTAGGATTCAGTAATTAATCTCTCTTAGCTTTGAAAAAAAAAATCAAATTTCAGACATAGAAAGACTCTCTTAGACTGGTCAGAATTGTAGTAGTAAAGGTGATCTGCATAGATTCAGTGATGGTTTCTTGATATCTTGGATAAGGAATTGGCTGGATGGTTGCACACAGAGAGTGGCGATCAACGGCACAATGTCCACCTGGAGACCAGTGACAAGTGGTGTCCCTCAGGGGTCAGTGCTGGGACCAGTGCTGTTTAACATCTTTGTCAGTGACATGGACAGAGGAATGGAGTGCACCCTCAGCAAGTTTGCAGATGACACCAAGCTGTGTGGCACAGTCGACTTGCTAGAGGGCAGGGATGGCATCCAGAGGGACCTGGACAGGCTGGAGAGGTGGGCCCAGGCCAACCTGATGAAATTCAATAAGGCCAAGTGTAAGGTCCTGCACCTGGGTAGGCACAATCCCAAGCACAAATCCAGGCTGGGTGGTGAATGACTGGAGAGCAGCCCTGAGGAAAAGGACCTTGGAGTCTGGGTTGATGAAAAGCT
>VWZE01006304.1:9027-31057 GCA_013396675.1 Eubucco bourcierii | reverse complement strand
ATTCTGTCATTGCAAAACCTTGTAAAGAATCCCTCCCTTACTAGAGCAGAGTAAAGTGGCAGAATCCCCTCCCTTGCCCTGCTGGCCACGCTGCTCTTGATGCAGCCCATGACTTGGTTGCTCTCTGGGCTGTAGGCACACACTGCAGGCTCATGTTGAGCTTTTCACCAACCCAGACCCCCAGCTCCCTTTCCTCAGGGCTGCTCTCCAGCCATTCACCACCCAGCCTGGATTTGTGCTGGGTCAAGCATAGTTTCTCTTCTGTAAATCTGTGACTTCTTCCAATCACTTTTCTTGGAAATGCTTTCCAGGATTTTCTCCTTCCAAAGGATCACTCTTTCTTCAGGATTACTGTGGCTGTTCAAAGGCAAGCAAGAGTGGCCTCACAAANCTCATGTTGAGCTTTTCACCAACCCAGACCCCCAGGTCCCTTTCCTCAGGGCTGCTCTCCAGCCATTCACCACCCAGCCTGGATTTGTGCTGGATCAAGCATAGTTTCTCTTTTGTAAATCTGTGACTTCTTCCAATCACCACTTTTCTTGGAAATGTTTTCCAAGATTTTCTCCTTTCAAAGGATCACTCTTTCTTCAGGATCACTGTGACTGTTCAAAGGCAAGCAAGAGTGGCCTCACAAAGACAGGAACTAGATTCCTCAGCCTTTGTAGGTGAAGTCCACCAGATTCCATGCACTTACATCGTGTTTTTCTTAGTACTCCCTAACATAGTCCTCCTCTACAATAGGCAAGGCTCCCTTGTTTCAGACTTTCCCTCAAGTCTTGAGGACCTGCAACTCTTGAAGACTAATTTTAATAGTAGAGACTGTGGCAAATAAGGCATTGAGTATCTCAGTCTTTTCTGTTTTCCTATGTTTTCCCTTTCTTTTGCTGTTTATGTATTTATAGAATATTTTCTTTTTGCCCTTTGTATTCCTTTCCAGACTTCATATCAACCTTAGATTTCTTAACCCTAGCCTTGTGTGATTAGACAGCAACTCTATACTTCCTGTGGAGTATAATTAAACTTTTATTAACATAAAACTAAAAGATATGAAACCTGTGGGGCAATTGAAAAAAGTTCATTTAAGAATAATGATTTAATATAACCATAGTTTAATTTTGCTTACTTTTACCAGCAGAAGATATTAATTCCTATCTTATGAAAAATATTACTGTAATTTAATTGTATTTGGTGAACTCTGTTACCTATGTGAATTCAAAGTTGCCTTGTGCTTTGTAGCAGAGTTCTTGATTTATCATGGTATAACTACATGCAGTGTATATCTTATTGCTTTTTTTTTTTAACTGATATTGGAGAATTCTGATGGGAGTTTTTCCCCTAAGCAATGTTGTGATTATTATTGTGTCAAAACTTCCACTGTGTAATGACAACTCTCTTTTAATAATGGTAGAACAACCATTAAGCAAAGGTCATAAGACAATCTCAGTTACCTTGGAAGCACCAAAATGTGACTTTGAATAATGTGTTTTACTGCTTTTCTTCCGAGTTGGGTTTTTTTTTTTTAAGGTACTTGTAAGAAAAAGTACATGTTCAGAACAGTGCAGTTACTCTTTTCATACTTACTATTTGTTGGGTGCAAAACCTAACTGTGGAAAAGTGAATTCTGGACTTGATTTCCAAGGCTATATTCAAGGAGAAGTCTCACTGGTTCATGCCATTCCTGTTACACTGAGAAAGTAGCAGAGTTCTGATATACCTCCACGATGAAGTGCTTGTTCTTCAGGTATGATACTCTTTGAAAGTGATTGAAAAAGAGCTGTAATAGTGTTCTTCAGATGCAAATATATCTTGATTTCTGCTGAACTTGATTTTGCTCTTTGCCTGCTTTAGTGATCAATACCTGCACAAAGTGCAGAAGGGAGAAGGGAAGAGTAAACCTCTGTTTTAGTGAAAAACTCTGAATACAAAAGATGCAAGTCAGTGGAGAGTTGATCTTGGCTGTGGTTGTTTTGTTACAGCTCTCTGCTTTCTTCAGGGGTCTATCTTGTTATTCTCTGATACAAAACAGTGAACTCCTTGGTTTTGTGCTGAGTATTTTCACAGGTACTTATTACTTTGTTAAATGGCCTCTCTTCTTTTATTAGTGGTCCATAAACTGCCAGAGAAATCAAACTTGATTAGAATTGATTATTTGAGATAAAATAGTAACTAAGGAGAGACTTAAATAGCCAGTTGGTCCTAATGAACCCCCTTAAGCCAAAGTTTTCACAAAGCTCCCTTTAAACCAGTCCATAAACCCAAGTCTTCATCCCCCCCGACTTCACCATGCCTCTCTAGGCACCATACCAAACCATTGTGACACAATTAAAATTCAGTTTGACAGCTGCAGTCCCTGAGTGGCAGCATTGGCAGGGGAACAAGGCCAAAACCAGGCCTTGTTCCCCTGCAGGATGTAACAGCCTGTGCATCCGTCTGGGAGGAGAGAGGGAGGGAAAAGGAAAGCAAACTGACTGCAACCAGTTTCACAGGGATGCAGGACTCACGGGAAAGAAATATACTTTCTGGCCCACCTCCTGGACCTCCCTAGCCTCTAGAGGTCTGTAACTTCATGGGTTCTGAAAGGCTTCTAGGCTTGCACAGTAATTGGGCAAGATGATCTTTGAGGGTCCTTTCCAATCCAATGCATTCTATGATTTCACTTTGGCTGGCTAAAGTCTCAACTTCAAAGTCTGGACACTGTAAAACACATAGAGGCTATTTTACTACAGAATGAGAAAGTAGTTCTTACAATGATTATTGCACCTCAGTAGGACTTTTGAGTGTCTTATGCTTCTATACTGCCTGTCACATTATACTGTGTCTAGTTCAGACTGATACAATGCAGATAACATTTGTCTTTTATTAGCCATGTGGCTGTCTATTACAGAGGATGAACATGTTCAATTGGAAATGGCAAAATGGACATACAGTGTAACCTACTCTAGGTGATCCTGCTTTCAGCAGTTGGGTGGACTAAATCTGCAAATAAGCCTATGGGAGGAGGGGAAGACCAAGTACCCTAGTTCCCTGTCTTGCTCTTCTAGACAAGCCATGTTAAGTCTGTGTCTCTGAAAACATCTTTTTCTCACAGATGGGAGCTAATCAAGAATTAATGAGATCTTAACTCTGCCTCTAGTCCTTCCCAGAGAGATTACCTTGAGGTTTGGTAGAGTGAATGGTAAATTACCAAGAGTCCATTCTAAAAGAAATAAGTGCATCCTCAGAAAGAGAAAATGGGAGAGAACAGCTGTGATTGACATGTCTTTCTTGACCGTAGTGACTCCTGGTATTAATGTGTCGTGGATGGTGATAGAAGTAACTAACATAATATCTGTATCTTTTTATCTGTGCCTAGATTCACATGTAGCCTACAGTGTGCCTGCTAGTGTCCTAATTAGAAGGGGGTTTGTGTCAGCAAGAAAGCTCCCACTGGATTTACTGATGTGTGAATAGACCTGTAGCCCTTCAGGGACTAGAGGAACACATGCTGTCTAACCAATTCCGTTTTAGAGGTTGATATGTGTTCCTGCTCAGATGAGAGATGTGCTATCTGAAGATGTGTAGAAGATGTTGGACAGTTTTTGTACATGGAAGGATTCTGTGAAAAAGGACAATTATAAATCAATTTATCTTGATTTACCTCCCTAAAAAGTGCTATAGGGGAAACAAATGCTTGCATTCAAATGGCCACTTAATGTATATAGGCACTGGGAATTTCAAAAGTTTTGTGGACTTCTGTTTTAATCCCCATGCAACTCAGCAGGTTTAAAAAAAAAACAAAAAACAACCCACTGGAAATGAAAAGTGAAACAAAATAAAACAAACAAAAAACAAAAAAAACCCACACACACAAAAAAACCAAAACCCCAACAAACCAAAACCACCCAACCAAAAAAAATCCAAACACACAAACCAACCAATCAGAAAATGCCACAAACAAAACCATCCAACCAAAAAACCACAAACAAAACCACAAAAATCCAAAAGAAACAAAAATCTAGTATGTGGTAAAGAACACATGCACAGTCTGAAGGAGAACTTACAGATCCTGCTTCTCAGTTTTACTGCCAGCACTACAAAATTGTCTGTTACGATTAGAAAGGAGCATTTGTTTTGCACAGAAAAGATCAAAAAATGGCAGATTTGCACTTCTTGTTAGTCCTTGAGGGACCTAGATTCCTGGGATACTCACTTTTCTGTGACTATGCAAGTCTTTAGAGGCAAGTTCTGTGTGCCTCATTTATTTATACGCACACATTCAGTCAAATACATCCCTTTTATTGTTTCATTATGTTTGAAAGAGTCTCACATTTTCCTTGCCTTCCCTGTTTACCTACCTTTCTCATTTTCTCTGTATAAATCTAGAAACAGATGGGAGTTATCACAGTGGAGAGTATATTTAATTCTGTGTCATGCTGCTAGTACTAAATAACATTGGAAGTGATTGTATAAATTCCGCTCCAGTCGTTAAGATATGCTATCAGTTTATATAGAGTAATTTACAGCATAAGGAATACCTGCTCTTACATGGTCTACCTGTCTTCATTCCATGGTCTCAGACAAGTTAGGTGTGGGAGTAAAGATGGGTTCATCTATACATGTTTACACTTTTCTTTGCTCCAGTCTATTCCTACAAGATTTGACTAATGAGACTTCCATCTTTCTGTTGTGTGGGCTTGTAGTAGTTTGTGAACCAAAAATTATCTCAAAATCCTGCTTAATATACAAGTGTAACAAAGAAACTTGGTCTGTTAAGTCTTAATAGTTTTTGTCCATCTTCAGTAGGTAGATTTTAAGGTAGGCTCTCTGATATTAATTAGAACTCAGTAATGAAGGAAACTGTTGCACAGCCGGATTCCTGAGCCCTTTCCTCAGTTAGACATGCTGATGTCTATTTAAATATGAGATGACTTCATGTTTAATTCTGTGATTTCACTTTTCCTAGAAATTAAGAGCTTTCTCAGTTAATAACATACTTGGAAACAGAAAGTCGCATTTCAAGAGAGATGGATGCTTTCTCTGTTAAATCTCTTTTGCCAGGGATTTCCTTTGGTGTGTTAAGCAAATCCTCTAAATCAGTGCCCGAGGCAAAAAGTCTGTGTTGCTTCCTTCCTTGTGTTGGGCTTATGTTGGAGATACTGGAAAGCTTCTGCACATAATGATGAGCTAACCAGCAACTTGCTTCTCATCCTGGTTTTCTGACCTCCTATCTCAATTTCCTGTCCCAAATAGAAAATACAGGTAAAACAGCTTCTCCTCTTCAAAGTATTATCATTCTGATAGTGATAAGCACTAAACATTGCATACTAAATAAGGAAAAAATATTTTGGATTCTTAGAAGACCTTGTTAATGTTCTGAAAACAGTGTGAGATCAACATCAGATCATTTAAAAAAAAACATAAACAGAAGCAATAGCAGGCCAAGTACACTTCTTATGTAAAAAAACAGTTGGTGATCACACAAGAGCAATATAGAAATGTGTCAAATATCTGTCTTGATCTCTAAGAGCTCCACTTCTTAAAGTATTTCAATTTGTGTTTATAGTTTGCTCTCATGCTATATAATTTTGATCATATTTTCTACTTCTTTTGCAAAAGTAAGACAACAGTTTTATAGTAAAGGCAGTACCAGATTGCTGTTATCTCTCACGGTATATGCAAAGTGTTCCAGAGAGAAATGCATCCTATTCACAGTAGTTTTAAGGCACAGTGTAGTAAGGAAGAGTGGGGAGAGATAGACAGTCACTCTAATCTTAGAAATCTGACATTCTCCTGCCTCAAACAGATTCCAATCACTGTCTTCACAGAGTTGAATGTGTTCAACTGAGTAAAATAGACTGAAAGGCATAGAAAGGAACACAGCAGACATTGGCACTAATCAGTATTCAGAGAAGGGCAATGGACTATGAAAAGGAGAAAGAAAATCAACCTGAAGCCATATTGTTGAGACCCTACCGTGACTCTCTGACAAGTACAAAGGAATCCGTGTCATGTGAAATCTCTCTTCAGAGTAATACTTCTGAAGTACTGACTTTGAGAAGAAGCAAGTGAGAGCATCCTAGAGATCACATTGAAAATGAGTTATTCACATCCCTACTTATTAAAATCTTATTATCAATCACAGGTACATGATCTTCAAGAATTGATTTGATAAAGTCTGAGAGAGAAATACTTTAAATTATTTTTTCTAATTAATTTGGAGTCTTTTTGATTGAAGTTGATCCTTGAGAAGAAAAGATAAGTAAACAAAAACATAGGATTTCTAAATTTATTTGAAGATGAACACTTTATAAAAGCACTGCGAAGATGAACACTTTGTAAAAGCACTGCCGTGTTCCTCTCTAGTTGATGTGGCACAAAGCAATGCTGTTCTCTGGTGAAATGAGGGGTAGTGGGGATATTGGAGGAAGGAGAAACTCAAGCCACACAAACTAGTGTCCTCTTAGATTGTGGTATGTTATATATACATGTATGATCAAATTTAGGCTTTATTAGATCTGAATTTGGTCTCAGTGTCTTAGATGTCTCATTCCCTTAAAATTATAAGTACTGTTCTTGAGACTTGCAACACTGCAGGAGCAGACTAGATGATGTGCTCTCAAGATGAAAAGCTCTGTAGTTTGCAAAGCTAGCTAAGCACAGCAGTGAATTCAAGATCTACCAATGCTTTTTCTCACTAACCTTCTTTGGCTTTTACAACTGACTTCAGTTCCATTGCCTTCAGGTCCTTTGACAAAATGACATCTCTACAGGTCGACTATATATAGATATCTAGTGTAGATACAGAGAAATGGGTATCTTAAAAGCCTATTAATAGTTTTGGAAGAATGTATTAGTACTTCAGACTACTAGTGAGTGAAAGTCAAACTTTCCTGTGCCTGGCAGTGGTTTGAGGGATCCTTGTGATTCACTTCATTGTCACATACCACTGCTGTAAAGAGAGGCACAGCTATGTCTTGCTAGCACATTTTAACAAACGTTTTTGATGTATAACTTTTATAGAAATTTTGAACTCATCATAAAACTAATTATATCCAAATATTTCCTGACTCTATGGTTCCTTCATGCATTCTTTCTCAGATGTGAGATTTTTCATTACTTTTTGATTAGGTGAGTGATACATAGTTTAGCACATGTAGACCACCATCTCCTCCAGGGGAGGAATAAAAAGAAAGAAAGAAAATAAAAAAGGTATCAGGTGTCAAGTGTCCTATCTGTTCCTTTTTTGAGACTGATGTGATAATTTTTGGGTCTATTACTTCCCCTGTAAAGCACTTTTCATCTCACTGAAGCATCCTTTTCAAGTGTGTGCCTAAAAAAAATTCTGGTTTTTTTCTGTACTCCTTACTGGTTTCAAACATTTGGGTTTGAATATGTTGTTATTAAAAAGTAGGTGCTGGAACTTAGAAAGAAAAGAATTATGATATCTTTAGACTACTTGGATATCAGAATCATAGAACTATTGAGATTGGAAGAGACCTGTGAGATCATAGTCCAACTGCTATAACTGCAAAGCTCTTCAGTATACTTGAAGTGAGGCAAGGCAAGAAAAAGCGTAAAGTACATCATGTTTGTACCCTGGCACCTTCTTAATACTAGAAAAACTTTCTGAACTGGGTCAGCAAAAGAAGGATGACTTCCTAGTGCTGGATGTGTTAAGGCATTAGGGCCAGTACTAGGGTTCGGTATGATCATGAATTCAGAGCTAAATGCCGCACAGGATTCTTTACGCTGAACTGTATGCTGGTATTTGCTAGCTTCAGTTGGGACATCAGAAAGCTGTTTGACTAGGATAAGTAGTTTTGGATTTCATAGGGTGTTCTCGAAAATGCTACATTAATCCACAAAATTAATGCAGAAATTGACTATTTCCTTGAGGTTATTTTCTTAGACAAGATGTCAATTCCTGTTTTAAAGTCTATAGATTAATGTTTACAGTAGAACTTGCTGAATAATGAGAAGTTTGCTTGAAAATGATCTATTAACAAATGAAATCAAAAGTACTATTGGAAGCAATTCATCCAGACTTTGTACAGAACATTAACTATAGTTGTTGGTTCCTCTCCCGAGTAATGTAGTCAGATGTTTATCATCTACTCTCTTTTACTCATTAGCATATTGAAGGGTGTAAACTTTAATACTTATTTTGCAGTTAATTAGACAAAGTTCTTTGCGCAGACACTATCAACTAAAGAAGATTTTGAAGGTGAAACAGGGACATCTCATCTTTACTAGACTCCCTCCTTCACCTGTGCATGCATCTTCATTCTCAATCCTTCTTCTGAAGTGCACTGAATTAATATACATTCCTGTTCCACAGAGAGCTAGACAGTTGCCACACTGTACTTGGTGTTTGTTTCATGTTGTTCCTGTTTTAGGTTAAGAGTTTTATGTCTGCATGGGTTTTTCCAGAAAGGTTGTCCATAAGTGATCCCATCCACAAGAAGGGTCGGATGGAGGAGCCTGGGAAATACAGGCCTGTCAGCCTGACCTGTGCCAGGAAAAATGATGGAGCAGATTATCTTGAGGGCAATAACTGTGCACCTGAGGGATAGCCAAGGGCTCGGGTCCAGCCAACATGGATTTAGGAAAGGCAGACCCTGTCTCTCCAACCTGATCTCCTTCTATGATCAGGTGACCCACCTGGTGGATGTGGGGAGGCCTGTGGATGTGGTCTGCCTGGACTTCAGCAGGGCCTTTGACACTGCCCCCCACAGCAAACTGCTGGTTAAGCTGTCAGCTCGTGACTTGGATGCTAGGTTAGGAACTGGCTGGAGGGCCGAGCCCAGGGAGTGGTGGTGAATGGTGCCACATCCAGCTGGAGGCCGGGCACTAGCGGTGTCCCCCAGGGATCAGTGCTGGGCCCCATCCTCTTTAACATCTTCATTGATGATCTGGACGAGGGCATCAAGTCAATCACCAGCAAATTTGCAGATGACACCAAGCTGGGGACTGATGTTGCTGGGTTGGAGGGCAGAAGGGCTCTGCAGCGGGACCTCAACCACCTGAACAGATGGGCAGAGTCCAGCAGGATGGCATTCAACAAATCCAAGTGCAGGTGCTGCACTTTGGCCACAACAACCCCATGCAGAGCTACAGGCTGGGGTCGGAGTGGCTGGAGAGCAGCCAAACGGAAAGGGATCTGGGGGTGCTGATTGACACCCGTCTGAACATGAGCCAGCAGAGTGCCCAGGTGGCCAAGAAGGCAAATGGCATCCTGGCCTGCATCAGCAATGGTGTGGCCAGCAGGAGCAGGGAGGTCATTCTCCCCCTGTACTCCCCACTGGTTAGGCCACACCTTGAGTCCTGTGTCCAGTTCTGGGCCCCTCCATTTAAGAAGGACATTGAGGTGCTTAAGTGTGTCCCTCTGGACAAGGGAAACGAGGCTGGTGAGAGGCCTCGAGCACAAGCCCTGTGAAGAGAGGCTGAGGGAGTTGGGATTGTTTAGCCTGGAGAAGAGGAGGCTCAGGGGAGACCTTATTGCTGTCTACAACTACTTGCAGGGTGGTTGTAGCCAGGAGGAGGTTACCTTCTTCTTTCAGGCAACCAGTGACAGAACAAGAGGACACAGTCTCAGGCTACGCCAGGGGAAGTTTAGGCTCGAGGTGAGGAGAAAGTTCTTCACTGAAAGAGTCATTGGCTACTGGAATGGGCTGCCCAGGGAGGTGGTGGAGTCACTGTCCCTGGAGGTGTTCAAGGCGGGTTTGGACGTGGCACTTGGTGCCATGGTCTAGTCTTGAGGTCTGTGGTAATGGGTTGGACTTGATCTTTGAGGTATCTTCCAACCTTGGTGATACTGTGATAATGTTAAAAACAACAACAACAAAAATCCCCATCCAAGCACCTATCAACGAAGGCAATTAAATTGATAAAGCTCTTAATTAATAGAAGAAGAATCTGTAACCTTCATAATTCACTAAGTCAGCTCAACTGAGATACAAACAGAAAGGAATTGTAAACCCATTCTCAATAACTCAAAGAGAAGGAAACAGGCATACATTTTAGAGTATGAAGTATATATTAGAGAAATCTATCACTCAATCAGCGTTAGAATCTTTTTGTTCTGTTGTTATCTGGACTTATAGTTTACCTAGGATGAAGTTTAACTCATTTATTGTGTATCTCTGATAATAAAATTGTTATGGAAAATTTTCATTTCTGTGCATTGGTTTAATTTTTCCCTTACTACTTGGCATTTGCAGTTTCATAATGAATGTGCTGTCATATGTTTATTTCAGTCACCAACTGTTTTACGTAACTACTTGGGTTGAGATATTTTCATTGTGGAATGACATTTGCTATTTTCAGCATGAGGTAGTAGATTGACAATGCATTTGGAATAAAATTTCAGGACGTGTATCTAAATTAGCGCCTAGAGAAATCAAGCTCATGTCTGAGTAATGCCGTCTTGCCAAATTATTTTTTTTTAGTGTATCTATACAACTTGTGTCGACGCCAAACAACCTTTATCACAATGTTTAAAAGATGCAGTGTTTGCTAACAAAACCAAACAAACCACCCTAAAATCAACATCAAAATATTAAGATTACTAAGTATGGAGGATGCAATACGTTTGTATAAAAAGACAGTTGAAAAAAGACTTGTATAAAAAACAGTTGAATCCTTTTTTGATTTTTGAAGCATTTAGCAGAATTTTTTGCTGACTCTGGTTTTCATCGGTGCTCATCCGTGAATTACCTTTTTATCTAGAGATGCACAGTCACAGCAGCAGGACAAGTCTTGTACAACACAGGAAAAAATATTACAGGAGGCTCAGCATATGAATAATGCAAAAGGTTTGAGTCATTCACTGAGGGGGGAAAAAGGCAATTCACAGGGGTTCTTCCAGTGACAGGTTTTAGGGGTCATTTCTAAAGATTTGACCCTAGCAAATTGGTTGCATTTAAAAGAATAATAAAACCTGTAGCTATGTTATGAGACTGCATCTGTCTTGGTACAATGGTTTATTTTAAAGCTTTTAAACTGTGCCTGTCAAGTAAATTACATACCCAAGAAATACAACTGACAAGTGCATTGGATGGAATATAGTTAGAGCTGCTTTGAATTTTAACCACTCTGATATTCAGTACATGAGAAACTTTGTAATGAAAAACATCTATTTTGCTTTAGTGAAATGCTCATGTTCCTTGGAAGTCTGGTTCCAACATGTCATCTCACTCTGAAGTCATTTGAGGGGACAAGTTGATGATTCCTCTCATATTTTCTCTGGATCTCTTTGCATTCTTTCTTGGCTTGTTCATCTTCACATTGTTTGGCTGTTGCTGGGGATTTTTTGGGTTTGTTTTTTGGTTGTGAGTGTGTTGGGTTTTTTTTCATCAGAAAACAAAAGTAATCTCACAGTCAAATTATTGGAAAAAGTTTTATTGTTTTAGGAGATGATACTGTTTAGCTCACCATCAGAATAGTATACAGTGTGCTTCATAAAATATGGTACTTTGCCTTTTCAGGGGCTGTCAGCAGGCTCAGCTGTTGCTTCACAGTAGTTATCAAGTTACTTAAGAATTTAAGGTTACTGAAAAATAGTAAATATTTAATGTACTTCATTAATTTTGGTATCACTCCTGCTGTGCTGTAGGAAACTCATACACTCAATGGGACAAAATGTTCTTTCACCTGGTGGTGTAGGAGTAAGAAGACAACAAATGGTAAAAATGTCATCACGCTTTGGCTTGAATACGTAACTTAATTTTGATCTCTGTGTGGTCGATCCAAAAATCAGAATGATGAATGTATGATGGCGTTCCAAAATGCTTTCTCTGGGGCCTGACTCTGAACTACTACACTAAATGCATAATCTTGTATAACACTTTCTTGTATAACTTTCAGACCTTAAACTATAGAAGAAAATAGGAATTAGCTATTGAAAGAGTACAGTGGTTTTGGTACCAGGTCAGCTTCCATGCATGTAATGAAAACATGCAGTTGATGCAGCAGTAAGAGCAGTAACTTCAGCTTAAGCAAAAATGAGCATAAACAAGTTCTATCAATTGTATATAGTTTCCTGAGCTTACTTCTGCTCGTTTCTTATGCCATTGCAGAGAAGAACACAGAGAAGAACTTGCTTCTTTGTTCTTTTCCAGTGCACATTGATGATACATTGTAAGTTTGTCTAAAGGGGTCAAAAGGAAGGTAATAGGTTGGTGAATTCCTTAAGGCTCTGTGGCTAGACTGAAGATCACAAATAGTACTTGATAAAATGCAAATTACAAAGGCCAGGTTCCAGCTTGTACCACGAAGACACCTGGAGGTGATGAGATATAAGACTGTGTTTGATCAAATGCTTTGCGTATTTTTAAAATAAAATATTGTAGAGAAAGGATTTTGAGCACTTCCAGAGAAACGAGTGCTTTGAGACTCGCACAAATTGCATGAGATATGCGGAAAATTTGGATCTCTGCGATTCAAACACTGCTGGAAAGTAGAGTACTAATCTCTGTTTTGTGGTCTATTCGACTGCTAAATTCATCAGGCTCCAGTAAGGCAAGCCGAGGTTCTTTCCCCACAACCCCTATTAGAAAGAGTCGTAAGGAGGGAGTAACTTGGAGTCAACATCAGATGTTTTGCTTATAAATACATCACTGGAAATTACTTGGATCTTAAGAAGGCAGGAAAAATCATGACTGCTGCAGCATTTTTAAGTTTCAGAATCTTGGCATTCCAATGAAATTGTTTTCTTTTTGTGTAGAGGTCAGAGATGGTTACTTTTCAACTTCACCTTGGCCACCAACCAGGAGGTGGCTGCAGGATTGATAGTGTCTGATGGTCAAGTCTCTTTCCCTTCTCCCTATTCCCGTGTGTATGTGTATATATGTTTCTGTCTGTGAGAGTTCTTACCTTGCAGAGTAAGGGTTGTTTTGGGCTAGATATCTTCCTAGGTCTCCTCTGAGTCAAGATCCTTTGTGCTTATTGTTAAATGCAGATAGTTACTTGCTTTCTGAATTAAAGTATATCTGCTTCTGCTTTGCTCATGCATTTGACTTAACCTCTCATTTTGGCATGGTTCCAAAACTTATGGAATATGACCTTGCAATTTTCTTTGTCTCCTGTTTCTTCTTTGTTTGGGTTTTCTTTGCTTCCCCCCCCAGCCCTCCTCAGTCTTAGGTGAGTCTAAAGGATATATGTCAAGGGTCATATGGCTAACCAAATATAATTCTATCCCTTCACTTGCCTGTATTATTTTAACAAAGCAAAGAGCTTCTTCTTCAAGTTTGAGAAACTTGGTTTTACTTTCAGGAGCCAGAAATTTGATTCACATGAGCATTAATTAAGAAAAAAAAAAAGTCTGTTCTTCCTCATCACCTCAGTTGAATTAAAAGATTGTGACAAATTATTTTTTTTTAATTTCCTTTACTGTTTCATATAATGAAAAAAGTAATATAGTTAACAAGAGGTAAAATGAATGGCAAAGATCTTGCACCTAAGTCTGTTACAGAATTAAGAACTTAATAAAAGTAGAAGCTTCGTTATTGATAAAAGTTCAGATGATCTGTATTTAATAAAATGCTTTTGTTCTGGAGCATAACTGCAGTTTTAATTCTCTTTTTGAAGACATTATGCATATTGAATGTTATCTTTCCTAACACACTCAGAAATTACTGATTAAGACCATATGACCTTTTTATTCAAGGCTAAATTCTATTCAGTTAACAGGAATGATGAGATATACCTGTACTAATAGAAGATCCAAGGTTTGATTTGTTCTGCTGGCCACAGAAACTAGGAATTGTACCAGCCTGAGCCATAAGCTGACACAGCTAAACTGGTGAATAGTGTTTAAGGGATGGCTTTTACTTCAGCGTTTTTATCAATTTTCTGTCCTTATGAATATGCTCTTGTTGTATTCTGTGCTGAGAATCTCTGCTGTCATTGTATGCTCAGAAAACTAGCTGTATATATTTTTAAATACAGATGAAATTTTAAAGTTTGCTGAGTTGTTAAAAATTTTGAATACTTAAAAACCAAAACAATCTGGAGAATATAGTTGGAAGGTTTACTCTGCAAAGTGAATTTAGTGTAGGAGCCAATTCTGTTGTGGGTGAGAAACATTGAGGGATCACTGTTTTGCATTTTATTTGAGCCATATAAGAATCTAGAGCCTGACTTCTTACTAGAATAATTTTCCAAAGTCTGTTATCAACTCCTCAAGACCAGATTTTTTAATTTTTTTTTTTTAAATAGTGTCTTAATTTGAGACAGATGTTCTTTTACCTCTCCTAAAAAGGATGAAAGAAAAATACTCAGACAAAGAATTGGATAAGATTGGGAAGTTTAGATGGAGATGCTATTCACAATTACACACAACAGTACAATTTGTATAAAACACTCAAAAAACACTCCACAGTGTGAGTTTAACACAGAACCCCATTAAGCCAAAGCATTACACAAACCTCCCTTTAAACCAAGCCAACAACATCAGACCTTCAGGCCCCACTCTCTACCAAGCCTCTCTTCTCCTCCATACCAAATCAATTGTGACACAGCTAAATTTCAGCTTGGCAGCTCTAAGTCTTAATTGGCAATGTTGCCAAAGCTGAAACCAGGCCTTGTCCCCCTGCAAGAGGCAGGCCTGTGCATCCTCCTGGGAGGAGAAAGGGAAGGGTAAAGGGACAAAAACTGTCTGCAGCCAGTTTTATAAGGGTGCAGCAGCTATAGGAAAGAAATACACTTTCCAGAAAGGAAGGAAACTATGCTTCTGTCATGCACCTCGCTTACACAATGTGTGGAAGGCAGTTCAAAAGCAATGACTCTGGAAGACCTTTAACTTTTAGATGAAAAGAATTAGGAGACAAACTTTAAAGTATTAGTGAATGCATTTAATTCCCATTATAGCTATCGTCATTGTCCTCTGCTGTCCTTAACCACGTGCAAAACTGAAAATTTGATGGAAAACTTCTTTTATAATTTGTCTTCAGGAAAGAAGTTATGAATTGCTTGTAACTTCTCGTTAGCTTGATCTCTTGAACTCCATTAAAATACTTCTTTAACATTTCATGAAAAATCAAAGAATAATTGAGAGATTGAAGGAAAAAAGACAAAAATTTGTAGACATTAATATCTGTTGATCCCAAGGCTTTACGTTACAGTAAAGGGGAAGGAGAAGATGAAACACACTCATAGTGGATCAAGGTACCAAAAAAAGAGAAATAGGTAGAGAATAGTGTTTGATAAATTACTAGAAAAAGAGGTTCAGAAAAACCGGCGTGTATGCAAAGATACATACCTTCAAAAAACATTGTTACAGCTGGCATACATTAGGGCCAAGAGATCCAAGATTTTAGTCATTTCTGCTTAAACTTCAGCCAAATGTAAATGCAAGCAGTGTTGCATAGTCATATACTTTGTTTCTGGGGAAGGTGATGGTGGTGTACTGTTGGTTGTTTTCTAGGGTTTTGGTTTGTTTTCTGGTTTGGGTTTTGTTTTTAAAGTTGGCCTTGGGCAACAAATTCTTGAGGATAATAGTATCTTACACTTCAGTTGTTAGAAATCTGTGATTTTGTGTGTCTGGTTTTTTGCAAGCATAGTACTGAACCTTTTGAGAGATTTTATTTTTATCTATATGGAAGGGAGATGCTTAAGGAATCAAGTTATGGAATCCAGTATGTGGAAGCTACCCAATTTGATTAAGATGCCTGAGTAAGGAAGAGAGTCTGCTTAGATTTGGAATTAATATTTACATTTACTAACAAAATATCCTGACCCACCTGTGGGGTGCTGAGTTTGGATTTTCTCCATTTGTCTATCTGTTCTGATTATGGATCTACTTGAAAACATTTTTGCCTCCAAGTCACCCAGTGCTAAAGTCAAGTTTTATTTAAGATTAATTTAAAGTGTAGATTATTCTTCTCATCTAATAACGGAAGGACAAGCTGCCTAGTTATAACTTTTCCTTACTGTATAAAGTCAGCTGTTGCCATTTACTCTAACTTCGTAGGGTTCTAATAGTGATGGATACACAAGTTCACCATCAGTGCATTTTATAAAATGTAAGGATATTCTAAACTTATATTAGAATACAATTTAATAGAATTGTTTCTGAAAGATGGAAAAGATAAAATGTTCAGACTGCAGACATACTTAAGTATGAGGTACCAGGAAAATTTGTTTGTTTCAGTGATATTCATTAAAACTTAACTTTTTAAATACAGTCTGTCTGTAAATTGACTTGACAAACTATAAATAAATGTAGTGTCTTAGTAACAAAGAATATAGAATAACAGCATTTTTAAATGACGTTGTGTCACAGCATGATTTCTTACCTTTGTATAGGAATATACTACTGTATAGGAAGATACTACTGATGTATACATTTGCATGTGTTCTTTCTCATGTTACTAATAATCTGATTTCTAGCACTTTTATGTTAAACAGTGTTGTGGAGAAGGGGTAATTAATTACTGCGAGATGATATTTTAAAAATATTACTAGAATATGCAGGTTATTGTAGGATCTAAAAATAACTGTTAAATATATATATTAATTGAACTCGACTAAACTGGAAGAGAAGGCTTTGTGGTTAGTGTACTGCTTGCTCACTAGATGGATGCAAGGAGCAACTTTCTGCTTATGGCAGAAGGCAATTAATGATTATTAGAGGCTTTTGGTATTTACTGACAAAAAAATATTATCTGACAGTACCCAAAGCTCGTGGTGGGATTGCTGTCGGTAGCTGTTAGTTTCAGTTTCCTCAGGCTTTTGGGTGCTGGAGAAAGGAGACAGACGATCTCTGACCTGTTCCTGGCTTTCTGGACTATTTGTGTTACCTCTAAGGCTTCCCCATGGGCAGAAGGCTTTCAGGTGCAGGCAGATGTCTTGCGGTGTGCAGTGTGGGCACGGTGTCATGCTGGCTATGCAGGCTGAACGTGTGACAGGTATCAGAGCCTCAGCTCAGGATCAGTGAGGCAGCAGGCATGGATGCAATAGCAGACACACCTTGTAATGGCAAAGCACAAGCACTGCTCCCTGCTGATCACCTTTTATCCAATACAGCCCGAGATTCATGGGCCTTTGGCCACAGGATAGCCAATCAAATGGCAGTTAGCCAAGATTTGACCATATTGGGTGAAGCCATAGGCTTACTTACCCTTTTTGGGGCAGAACACGGGCCTTGCACAGGGCAACCATGTGCACCTTGTTTACCGCAGTTGCTGGGCAGGCCACAGACTCCAGAATTAGTGGCTCCAGCTTCTTTGTCCTTTTTCCCGCAGTTGCTCTCCCCAAAACTGAAGGAGGGAGAGCAGAAAAAAACACCTGGGCAAGCCAGGACATGTACAAGCCTAATTTGGCCTGCTTAGGCCTACCATGACAAACAGTAAATACATTCGACCCTATATCAAGGTGCTTTGTCGTCTATGTGTTACATTAAGAAAACTACACACAGGAATATTTGTTTTTCCAGTGTTATCCGCTGTCTGACTGTCCATGGAAACATGCATATTATTCTCCTGAGACATGAAGGTTATAGATGAGATAGCTGGAGAAATAAATGCTAATGCACCAGAATACTGCATAAGAGAGTAGAGGAAGGTGGAAACGTGTGACACACTTTCTGAATCCGTTTTTAAAACCGTAATTTTGTGCCAGCACTGTGATTTACTGAGAAGTTTGCTGCTAACAAATTAATTAACTTTTCCGGGTGGGATTGAAGAAGGGTAATAGATTTCCTATTTAGTACTTGGAAACTTGCCTATTAAAAAGATAAGGTAGGAAAGAGGCCAAAAACATGACAGAAAGGGCTAACTCATGTGTGTTTTTTGCACTGATTCAATGTTGTCCTTGCATTTAGAACCATAGAATCATAGAATGGTAAGGTTGGAAGGGACCTCAAGGATCATCTAGTTCCAACCCCCTGCTATAGGCAGGGACACCTCCCACTAGTACAGGTTACTCAAGGCCTCATCCAATCTGGCCTTGAACACATCCAGGGAGGGAGCATCCACAACCTCCCTGGGCAACCTGTTCCAATGCCTCACCACCCTCACTGTAAAGAACTTCCTCCTAACATCCAGTCTAAATCTCCCCTCTGCCAGTTTAAACCCATTGCCCCTTGTCCTGTCATTGCAGGACCTTGTAAATAACCCTTCCTCAGCCTTCCTGTAGGCCCCCTTCAGATACTGGAAGGCTACTATCAGGTCCCCTCGAAGCCTTCTCTTCTCCAATTTTTTCTTTTCATAGTCATGGTTATTAGCAGCAAGATTTACCTAAGTATTTCTTGTACTTCAAAACTAGAGCTATGACTTTCCCTGTAATTAGGTTTTGTACAAGACCTGGGATCAGACCTATACTCTGTTCTGATAATCTTATTTTTACTTTGGTTCTCTCCAGTTACTTATCCAGTCTACTCTGCAAACAATTGTTACGGATTGTGACTGTGGTTTATTTTTTCTATAAATAATTAGATCATGGATGAATAGGTACTGTGCTTTTAGAAAGTTAGGAATGGCTGAGAAAAGGTTGCTTTTTAAAATTTTTTTTTATTATTTATTTTTGCTTCACAACATAGTTTGTGTAGTACTCAAGCTTCCACTTGGTATCAAAAAGTGGCTTTCTAGTTGAACTTAGCTAATACTAAATATTATTTCTTACTTCGTTACAGTAATTTCCATCCCAGATACTAAAAACTGTATGTGCATGTGCAAGTTAAATTCAGCTTTAATCCTCTAATATTAAGAAAAAATGATCACCTTCAAAAACTGTGGTTAATTAGACGAACACTGAATTAGTGGCAGTGCGTCCATTCACTAGACCTTAGGTATTAGCTGCCATGAAGAACTATCTCCTAGTTCTCGGAAAAGAGGGACTTAAGCATTCAGCCTTGCATTCCAATGTCTCTGGTAGGTCTGATCTTGCCTTGGAACACTAAAAATTTGCTAGAAGATGAACCTTTTGTTTTCCTGCCTGTGCTTGGAATTGGAGCTGTGATGTGGAACAAAAAAAAAAAAGATTTTCCTTTAAGTTTTCCAGATCTCTGAGGAAAACCTAGCAATATGGTTTCAGTCAAAAGCGTAAACTAATGATTAGTAATCTTTAAAAAAGAAATTAGCCTTTTTATACTTGGTGAACAAACAGGTCCTGGGAAAAAGTTTTTATTGGCAAGCCTGAAACTTCTGAACATTAAACATTCTTAATGTCAAAACATTTTGGAAAAATTTGCCTCACATTCTTCATTTTCCACGTTTTGGGTGCTTTAACTTCAACCTAAAGTACTTTCTAGTAATTTCTAAACTCTTTACATTTATTTAATTTCAGACTTCTGTTATCTTGACTGGTGTGAGTGCCTAGCCACAGAAATCTATTAATTTAAATTTAAAAGAAAAACAGCAACAACCAACCAAAAAAAAACCCAACAAAACAAAACCCATCAAACTTGGAATAAGTTACTTAAGGATTACTCAGTTGTGATATTTTATTTAGATTTACTGGTTTTAAACAGAAAGCTCAATTTTTTTTTTTTCATGTTTGAAGGTGCTTAGTTGTGAAAGATGCAGCATTATTCCACAGTCTAAATAACAGCTTTTGTCCTTCTTTTTACTTTGCTTAACATGGATGCGAATACAGTAAAGCCGAGTAGAAGTTCAAGTGATCCCTAGTCTGGAGTTCCCACACAAAATCCAATACGCACCATCAAATTCATCAAATAATAACAGGTGGTGAGACTAATCTAGTAGTCTCAGGTTTTTTTCTCCAGTGAATAACATTATTTGATTTATTTTTTAAAAATTGAATGACACTTGGTAAGTGTATATGTTTCTTAATGCAATCTATTTATGATTGCACTAGTATTCTAGTAGATTTTCAGCTTTTCTTGTCTAATTTGTTCTCTGCAGATACAATAAACTGTTAAACACTGTCTGAAGAAGAAAACCTGATTGGGACCTCTGTACTTGTTCTATCACTAGCTGTTTTACTGGAAACCTTTCCTGGTCCTTGCAGATGTTGCTGAAGAAACCCACCATTTGCTCTATTAACTTTTCAAAACCAACTGACTTTGAATGCACGTTTAATATATGTAAACTGTGAAGCATAAGATTGTACTCTTCAGAAGAATGCTAAAGTCAGAATAATACTGGGAAAATTACTTTCATATGTATTCTAATATTTTTCATTAATTTTAACTTCTAATGCATAAGAAAATAATTTCTTACATACTATTAGTCAATTATTGTACTTATACATTATTATACAATTAATATAAACAAATTTGCTGCTTTTAACATTAAACAATATCCTGAAACCAGCAGGTATTATAAACATTAAGCAGCCTGGTTTAAGATACCAGTCAGACTAGAAGTCTTTATTGCTAGACTATTTCAAAAGGAATTCCTACTTAAAATGATACTAATATTCTCTTGTAATATACATACATTTCTACCAAAGCACTTCAGATTGCCATTCTCTTGAATTAATTGCCTTTTTTTCCTCAATAGCTGACAGATGAGTATGTTGTGCTCAAAAGACAAGACAGTTTACATTTGCTTTTCTCAAAGATATGGCTGTGCAGCTGGTTACACTGAGGGCTCTAATCTTCATGATTAACTACTATAGTGGAAAAAAAGGAGCAGGTAGCTATGACCCCACAGCCAAAAGAAAATAATTCTTTAGTACAATTATAAATCTTGGGTGATAGGTAAAACAGAACCTCCTGTGTTACAGGCATTCTCTTGTATCTCTCAATGTTTCCAGGTTCTGGTGCAGAACTTAAAAAGAGTATGGACATCAGTATAGTTTAGTCTCTAAACTTGAGTGAACAGAACCAAGAGTTGAGATTGCAGCACTAAGGGTCAAAGAAAAATGTAGTTAAATATATACATAATTTTAATTATCGTATACATTTAATTATTATTCTTTGCCATTCAGTGGTCAGCTTTATGTTCTGCATTCAATGTGTAAGACAGGTGTAGTGATAATGATTCACTATTAACAATGATATCAATTTTGATATCCAGGCAAAGATTGTTAATAACTATGAAGACTGTTTATTAACATTAAATCTCACCGGAAACCTTATTTACAAGGTTCAAAAATGCATGGTTTGGAAATTTACACATACAGGGAACAGGCAAACTGGAACACTTTAAAGGCAACTAGCATAAGCAAACATTTGTACTGGAAGAGGTTTGTGTGGTCACTTACACTGCTTGCAGTTAGTTATCCTGCTTAGCTGCTGGGTGGATGCTGGAAGCTCCTTTCTTCATATGGCAGAAGGCAATTAATGATTACTAGAGACTTGAAGTATTTACTCACAAAAATGTCAGGGGACAACACCCAAAGCATGTGACAGGGCTGCTGCCGGGCCAAAAGCTGTTAGAGGCTTCGGAGTTTCCTCAGGCTCCTGGGTGCTTCAGAAAAGGAGGCAGACGACCTCTGACCTGGTCCTGGCTCTCTTGGCAGCAGGCTCTCATGTGCAGGCAGATGTCTTGCAATGTGCAGTCTCATGCAGTGTCACACTGGCTGTGCAGGCCGAATGCTTGGAGGCATCAGAGCCTGATCCTGCTCACTGGGGTCCCACCCAGCTCAGGATCAGTGAGGTAGTAAGCAGGTCCGGATACAATAGCAGAGAGCACAAAAGCACCAAAACCAGTGTGCTACCTGCTCATACTTTATATCCGTTTCAGCCTGAGACTGATGGGTGTTTGGACATAGATTAACCAATCAGGATGGCAGTTTGCCCATATTAGGTGAAGCTGGGGCTTTTGTCCCCTTTCCTGTGGCCACCACCCCCAGCACAGAGGGAGATGGAGCAGGGGAGCGTGCCTGGGCAAGCCAGGACATGTACAAGCCCACTTGGCCTATTTAGGCCTACTACGACAACAGGCAACTACAATATGGCATAGTACCTTCTAGATAAGTTTGCAACAGTGCAGTAGTAATACCTCTGGCAGATGTACAAGTGAAGCTCTGTCAACTCAGATAGAAGTGGAACTGAGTGAAATGGAAAAGAACATATGTGTCTTGACAGTACTAAAAATCCTAAAGGTTACTTAGTCACTTTGGCATCGATTCTGATTTTTTTTTT
>VWZE01006303.1:2306-17206 GCA_013396675.1 Eubucco bourcierii | reverse complement strand
TTAAGGCTGTATGTCTGCTCCTCCTCTTCCTCCTGTTCTGGTTGTATTCCAGATGTTACTTCCCCTATTTCCTCTGTTAAATCACTCTTTGTCGGGATTTTGATCTTTTGTTTAGCTTTCATTGGAGCCAGGATGATTGGCGGCTGCTGATTTGAATCACTGGGGGTCTGACCTGCTACCTGAGAGGTTGGATTTGGTTTAGGGTTAGAATCTGCTACTGGCTTGTTAGAATTCGAACTGGTTGAAGAGACAGCAGCACTTGTGCTTTTGTTTTTGTTATCTGTACCCTGGTGATCTTCACCCTGGTTATCTGCATTGTTTTGGTTAGATTTGGGGGTATTGGCCGAGTTCCCAGAAGCAGCAGGAGGAGGGGTAGTGGTGGACATGGTGGTCCCCGCTTACTCTTCCCCGGAAGAGACAATGTTTTTCTTCTTATCTCCTACTGTACTCTGGCCAAGGTCAATGTCTACTTGTAAGCATTTANGTCAAAGTCTACTTGCAAACCTTTAGAACTCCATCTCTTACCCTTTCCTAGCTGTAGCTATTTTTTTAAGGAAGAAACAGTTGAACTTTTAATGCATAATGCATCAATTAGACATAAAACTAGAATTATTAGGGCTAAAATCGCACATGATAAATATGCCACTATGTTATGAGTAAAGCATTCACTTTGGACATCTGGTGCCTTTGGAATTTCAGATTTAGGGAGAATTACTCTCATCAGAGATGTTGATACATTTGTAATATTTCCTGACACATTAAAAGCAGATTTGGGAATATTTTCAGTGAAATTAAAACCAAGCCAACTGAAAACATAATCTCCATAGCTCCAAACCATTTTCTTAAGCTTTATCCACATTAGATCAATCAGAAAAGAACCAATCTTCCCAACAACCAAACAGTAGACACAAATGAGGAATGCCGGCCAGACAACCCTCCAGAATATGTAAAATAACTTCATCCTAACTTCCAGGCTGAACCAGCAATAAATCAAATTTAATTAGCCGCGAGTTAGAAGCGTCAAATGAAAATTATGTGATGGTTCGGGAGTTCCCCGCCCCCCTACACTTTGTAAAATGACCCAGACTAGAGCTCAGTTGGCTGGGAGTTAAAAGAAGAAGCTCTATTTACAGCTCAGCACAATGTACACCAGATATATACACTATATACAGAATATTTACAGAAATATACAAGTAAAAGGTAATACAGCAACACAACTCCCCTCCCAGAAATCAGAGACCCCAGCAGGGGCTCCCAACCACCCTTCCACCTTCTCCCCACCCCTGTACGTTACCGCAAGGTTTGCCTTACGTGCAAGGTAAATTAGGAGGATCGGTCAGAGGGGTTAGAAGAAAAGTGGTTAGTGAGGATTAATCAGCAGAGGAGCCAGAGCCAGAAACTGCTAGAGCACCTGATCTGCTCTCCCAACAAGAATCAGACACAGACTGACTTATCTAATGTTTCGGTTATTGTTCCCAAAACAATTCTCCAGCAAGCGTATGAGTGAAGTAGCCATCAGGATGTTTTCCTTTCACAGCCTATAATGTAATTTTCTTTATTAAAATATTCCAATTAACCTCAAACCAGCACAGTTGCTCTGCCCTATCCTTTACTGAAAAGGAGTGGAAGTTCTCAGAAGCACGCAGCAATGTGCTTTTGTGGCCAAGAAGGTCAATGGTGTCCTCAGGTCCCTTCAGAAAAGCATGGCCAGCAGGCCAAGCGAGCTTCTCCTTCCTCCCCACTCTGTCCTGGTCAGGCCGCAGTTGTCTTGTAGTTGTTGTAGTCTCCTCTGCCCTGTCCCACTGAGACCACATCTGGAGTGCTGGGTCCAGCTCTGGGATCCCCAGGTCAAGGACAGGGAAGTGCTGGAGAGAGCCCAGGGCAGACCGCAGAGCTGCTGAGGGGCCTGGAGCAGCTCTGGGAGGAGCAAAGGTTGAGAGCCCTGGGGCTGAGAGCCTGCACAAGAGCAGCCCCAGAGGGCAACTGAACAGTGCTCAGCAAGAGCACAGAAATGGTCACTGCTACTCCTCTGACAGATTCCCATCCCCAGAGAGCAGGACCGATGCAAACAGCACAAGTTCTTTGCTTTGGCAGACTGACCTGATTCAGCTCTGTGCTGGCGAACCTTGAAATGGGACAGGTTGGAGGGAGCTGAGCCCTGACAGAACAATGTTTATGTAAATATTTTATATATTAAAATTCTTCCGCAGTGATTCCTAAGTCCCTGGTATTTATTGATGGCCACCAGAGGATTAACTACATGCAGGGGAGGTTTTTGCATATTGATTGTACACCCCTTCCCCCTGAGTGACAAGCTGGTGATAAATGGTAGTTATTGAAAGCAGAGGGGTTGTGAGGAGCAGTCCATCCTCTGTGGGAAATCAGCTGTGCCCAGGAAGGCAACACTGAAGGAAAGTGAAGCAGCAGGCAGGAGTGGGCAGGCACAAGGGCTGCAGCCCTGTTCAGCTGCAGAGATGGTGCTCTGGGGGCAGGACAGGAGGCAACCTGCTCACAGACTGGAATAGGTTGCCCAGGGAGGAGGTGCTGAAGAAACCTAAGGCCAGGGTTCGGTGCCTGTGGTGGTGTTGGGTTGCTTTGGACTTTGTGATGGTTTGGGAGTTCCCTGCCCCCCTGCCCCCTGCCCCCCTGGCCATGAAAGCACTTTGCTGTCTCATTGGGGACTTGTCCACCAGCACTGCCAGGTCCTTCTCCACAGAGCTCTTCCCAGCAGGTTCCCCCTGCCCTGTCCTNGCGGAGCAGCTCCGACAGCAGCGGCTGGAAGCGTTTGAACCGGAGCGCCCTGAAAGGCGGCGGTGGCCGCAGCAGCGGTGTCCCAGGAAGAGCAAAAATCTTTCACCGCGGCTTTTCCTGAGCTTAATCTGTTACTGCAGCCTCCTTCTCCTCTTCCTACCCCCTGTCCTGCCAAGCCTTTCCCTTCACGAACCATTATTGCGTACGCCTTTCTTCCACGACCTGCCACTTTCTCCCGCAAAAACGACCATGTGTGAGCAGTGGTAACTACCAGGCTCTCATTAAAAGAAGTTAATTAACTAAGAGAGCGCTCAGCAGGTGTCCTTCCGTCCCACGAGGCGGCCCGCGCCTGTCCAGGTGAGCCCGGTAGCGGCCGCCGGGATAACTGACCGCGGTGCTACTCTCTTTTCCCAGGCTCTAGCCCGTTTGCGGTTGAGGCTTCCCGAGGGCAGCACCACGGGGCGGGTTAGAAGCCGGGAGGAAACCGGGCTCCCCGCAACGGAGCTGGGACGACGCTCACCCTGCCCCTCAGTGCCCCGCCACGCCACCCCCGCGCCCCGGAGAAGGTGCTGGGGACAGATCCCGGGGCAGGAGCGGCTCTTTCACCTGCAGGAGCTGGAACAACTCCTGCTCCTCCGCGTAGAAGCCCAGCGGCGGCTGCCGGGCGGGGGCGTCCATGGCGCCCCTAGCAACCAGCAAGGACGCGTTGCTAACGATGACGCAAACACGCAGCGCCGCACAGGACCTCGCCCCATTGGCTGTGCTCTACATTTGCCGAACGAAACGAGCGATTACGTCATCGAGAAGCGACGCCAGAGGCGTTGCCTGGGAGACGGCGGCGCGTTACCGGCGGCCCCGGGGGAGCGCCGACTGCCGCTGCCCGCATCGGCCCCTCTGCCGAGCTGCTGCTGCCCCCCCTGCACATCCCCTGGGCTGCGGCGGCCGGTAGGGACTGGGGAGCCGAGGGAGCTCCCTGGGGCGGGCTGGGAAACGCTGTTTGAGGGGAGGGCGGCGCAGGACAGGGTTCAACCGGAGCGGGAAAAACGAGGCCCCTGGGGCAGGCAGGTCCGGGGTCAGCCACGGCTGCGAGCTCCCCCTGCTCTGCCGTGATGCAGAACCCCAGCATGGTGGAGGCTGGAAGGGACCTCTGGAGATGATCCAGTGCCAGCAGCTTGCCCAGCAGCACAGTGCCCAGCTGGCCTTGGAAGCTCTCCACACAAGGACACTCCACAGCCTCTCTGGGCAGCCTGCTCCAGGCCTCCAGCACCCTCACAACAAACAACTTTCTCCTCCTGCTCAGATGGAACCTCCTGGGTGCCAGTCTGTGCCCATGCTCCTTGTACTGTCCCTGGGCACCACAGAGTGCCAGAGTAGAGCCTGGTCCCAGGCTCTTGCCCCCCACAGCTCCTTCAGCTCTTGCTGAGCACTGCTCAGCTGCCCTCTGGGGCTGCTCTTGTGCAGGCTCTCAGCCCCAGGGCTCTCAGCCTTTGCTGCTGCCAGAGCTGCTCCAGGCCCCTCAGCAGCTCTGCAGCCTGCCCTGGGCTCTCTCCAGCACTTCCCTGTCCTTGACCTGGGGATCCCAGAGCTGGACCCAGCACTCCAGATGTGGTCTCACTGGGGCAAAGTAGAGGAGTAGGAGAACTACCACTGGCCATGAAAGCACTTTGCTGTCTCATTGGGGACTTGTCCACCAGCACTGCCAGGTCCTTCTCCACAGAGCTCTTCCCAGCAGGTTCCCCCTGCCCTGTCCTGCTGCAGGAGGTTGTTCCTCCCCAGGGGTAGGACCCTACACTTGCCTTTGTTGAGCTTCATGAGGTTCCTCTGCCCAACTCTGCCACCTGGCCAGGGCTCACTGGATGGCAGCACAGCCTGAGGGGTTGCCCCCTCACAGAGAAGATAAGGACACCTGCCCAACTTGACCCACATCTCATCCACTACAGCTTGATCCAGGTGAAACTCTTCTCCTCATGAGTCACCAGGCACTGCCACATCCTTTTAATTGTCATTCTTAGACCTTTCTCATTTTTGCACCACAAATACCCCATCACAGTTGACTTTCTTAAGTACTGCTCACTTTTTCACACAGACACTTCAACTCCTTGGACTATTCCCAAGCGATCTCTTTAATCATGAGCAATTCACTGACAAAACCTAAGGAAACCTTTTTTTTTTTACACTCCTTATTAGAAGAAGAGGACCAAAGTTTTGTATAAGATGAATAATAAGGCTATAATGTATTTGTGTTTGAGATTGTGCCTACCCAGGTGCAGGACCTTGCACTTGGCCTTGTTGAATGTCCTGAGGTTGACCTGGGCACAGCTCTGCAGCCTGTGCAGGTCCCTCTGGATGGATCCCTGCCCTCTAGCAAGTGACTGTGCCACACAGCTTGGTGCCAGCTGCACACTTGCTGAGGCTGCACTGATTGCTCTGTGCACGGCACTGACAAAGATGTCAAACAGCACTGGTGCCAGCATTCACCCCTGAGGGATGCCACCATTCCGTGTTTTTCCAGTTTGGTGACCTGGATGCCATGTGGGATAGAGTCAAATGTCTTACTCAGATCCAGGTAGATGTCATCAGTTGCCCTTCACTTGTCCACTGTAGCTGTGACTTTACCATAAAAATCCAGCAAATTAGTCAGGCAGGATCTGCCCCTGGCAAAGCCATTGCTGGGTACCACCAACCACATCTGCTTTGTTTTCCATCTAGGTCTAGAGGATTGTCATGGGCTGCTCCAAACTCTCTTCCCATCCCTCCATCAGCAGAGGTTTGAAGGGGAACAGAGGAAGGAGCCAAACTGCTTTCCCCTCCCCCAGCAGGCTTGAATGAGGAGTGGCAAAAGGCCTCCTCCTGCCGCTCCCACAGGTGCTCACAGGTGGGAGAGCCTGCGATGGGGTCTGGGCTGTGCCTGGCAGGAGGCTTCATGCTCAGGGTATGTTGGCACTGGCCAGACTGCCTGGGAAAGACCAGAAAGCATGCACAAGTCCAGCAAGCCCATTAGGTCCTTTAGGTCCATCGGAGAGAGCTGCCTGCAGCACCTGGATGCAACTGTCCTCAGACCACTGCACCTTGGCTGCCTGCTTGCTACCCCGAGCTGGCAGGACCCTGCAAGGCAGTGTGCACCAGATCTGCCTCGTGGGAGCTGTGTCTACAGACACTTTGACTTGGTTGGGTTCCATCCCCATTGCATTTTTGCTGGGTAGTTCATAAATTGGATGCTAGCTCAGAGTTTCCAGAGGCTGCCGCAAAGCAGATCCCACAACCATCTCTGCACTCCTGCTCCGCCCTCATGAGTAAATCCTTGTGCTCTCAGCCTTTCCCCAGGGCTCTGCTCTGCCTCTGATCTCTAACTGGGGAAAAACTATTCTTTGCCTCGGTCTTTTCCATTTCCTGACTTTCCTAAATTATTGGGAATTGCTCATAAGGATCCTAGTGGAAGTTCCCTGCGCATAAGATGTACCTGGTTCTGTACAGAGCGTGGGGCAGGGCACTTGGGAACATCGAATCATCACATTTGTAATTCCTGCCTCATCAGATGATTCCTAGTGAAATCAAGGACCCAGACCTTGCCAGTTGACCAGGCAGCAATTTTATGCAAATCAACTTGCATCACCCAATGCATATGAACCTTTTGTTGATCACAGCTCATCCCCTGCAGCCATGTCAGCAGTCGCTCCCTCTCCCTGGCCTAGGGTGGCATGGAATCATGGAATCATAGAATGGGAAGGTTGGAATGGACCTCAAAGATCATGCATTTCCAACCCCCTGCCATAGGCAGGAACACCTCCCACTAGTGCAGGTCACTCAAGGACTCATCCAACCTGGCCTTGAACACCTCCAGTGAGGGAGCAGCCACAACCTCCCTGAGCAACCTGTGCCAGTGTCTCACCACCCTCACTGCAAACAACTTCCTCCTAACATCCACTTTCAATCTCCCCTCTGACACTCCAAACCCATTCCCCTTGTCCTGCCATTCCCAGACCTTGTCAATAGTCCCTCCCCAGCCTTCCTGCAGCCCCCTTCAGATCCTGGAAAGCCACTCCAAGCTCTCCTGGAAGCCTTCTCCTCTCCAGGCTGCACAGCCCCAACTCTCTCAGCCTGTCCTCACAGCAGAGCTGCTGCAGCCCTCTCAGCATCTTGGTGGCCTCCTCTGGGCTTGCTCCAACCCNACCCCCAGGGCCTGTTCCTCAGGGCTGCTCTCCAACCATTCCCCACCCAGCCCGGAGCTGTGCTTGGCATTGTGCCTACCCAGGTGCAGGACCTTACACTTGGCCTTGTTGAATCTCATGAGATTGGCCTGGGCACAGCTCTGCAGCCTGTGCAGGTCCCTCTGGATGGATCCCTGCCCTCTAGCAAGTGACTGTGCCACACAGCTTGGTGTCATATGCACATTTGCTGAGGCTGCACTGATTCCTCTGTGCATGGCACTGACAAAGATGTCAAACAGCACTGGTGCCAGCACTGACCCCTGAGGGAGCCACTTGGCACTGGTCTCCCCATGACAAGGTGCTTGGACGAAAGAGACAGTGACGGGTTTAGGTAGCAAGTCTTGTGAAGAGCAGCTGATAGAACTGGGGTTGTTTAGTCTGGAGGAGGATGAGAGGAGACCTCGTTGCTCTCCACATCTCCCTGAGAGGAGGTTGGAGCCAGGTGGGGAGTTGGGCTCTTCTCCCTAGTAATAGAAGGAAAGGAACTTACCTGGAATTGTGCCAGGAGAGGGTTAGGTTGGAAAGGAGGAAAAACTTCTTTGCTGCAAGAGTGGTCAGGGTCTGGCAGAGGCTGCTCAGGGAGGTGATGGAGTGCCCATGTCTGGAGGTGCTCCAGCAAGACATGGCCAATGGTACCTGGGGCACCTGGGGACAGGGTTTGGTGGCCATGGAGGTGCTGAGTTCAGGGTTGACTCAGTGATCTCAGAGAGCTTTTCCAACCCAAACAATTCTGTTATCCTAGAACAAAGGGCTGTCTCCAGCAGTGTTGCCCATAAAGTGAACATCCAGGGTCACAGATCTGGCACAAATAAAAGGTCTCTGATGCCTGCACAGGCTGCAGTTCCTTTCAGCTGTGCTCTTGTTCAACACTCTGTGAAGTACCTGTAGGTGGAGGTCACCAGCACAGGTAAAAGAGTCTGAGATAACTTTGCAGAGAACAAAAAGGCCATCTCCAGAGGTGACAATAAATTGCCACCTTCTTCTCAAAGGTTCTTATGAAAGTCTTGAAGAAGTGACCTCATTAATTAATGAGATGGGTTATAACTCTCTACCATACTCTGCTCAATTTTACTTCTGCCATTCCCATTGAATTCTTAAAGCCATATTGATTATTCCAAGCTCTGTTCAATCAATAAAGCAATAAACCATGTATGCTTTAAAAAGCAATTAAAAAAACTAAATACAGGAGACATCTTAAAGGAGCCACATCCCTCTGTAGCTCCAAGCAAGCAACAGGTAAAGATATCCTGGTGTCCTCACCTAACTGAAATGAGGAACTGGCTCATAAATTTGTTTTAATCCCTAATCCATGATCAGAGCATTTCCAAACACAACTCATCCACACACTAATGCTCTCTCCTCATGACTGCTGGCTCTGTTCCCTGCACAACTGATAGTCATGGATGAGCAGGAATTAGAGGTGGTGGCCAACCAGTGAGAGTATGTCAGCCTCCTGCCTTGGAGGACAAGAGGAGTAGGGGACCAAGGAATCCCAAAGGACAAGTCTCCTTGGGAAGCTGCAGAAACATCACAACACTACGGCTGAAGTTTCCTACTGCAAGAAAGGCATCTGTGTCCTGCTGTGTGGGCATGGGTTAGAACATGGAGTAACTCTGTGAGCCCTGTCTGGAGTCAAAGAATCTAGCAAACCCATTCCTCACTGTCTTGGTGTGAGCCAGAGCAGAGCCCATCCTGCCCAGAGCTTCCCTGCCCAGCTCAGGCTCTGCCCTCTGAGGCACCTTCTGCACTCCAGGGCAGCTTGGCACAGCCAGGGGCTGCTGCTAGCAGGTAGCAGCTGATGGTGACACTTCCTGACAAGGGCAGGGCTGCAGAAAGCCTCTGCCTTGGACTGGCTCCTGCCCACACCAAGTGCACTGCCACAGCTTGTGCCACACCTTGGGGGGCAGCAAGGCAGAGGGGGTAACTGTGGGGAGGAGCAGCCAGGACAGGAGAGCCTCAGCTGCCCAACAAGGGATTGCAGTCCAGGGAGGGCATCTTCAGGAGCAGGCTGAGGCATGCCCAGGGCCAAGCCTCTTCTTCCCTGCCAATGTCCCAGCAGGACTCTGTCCCTTCTGCCTCCCAGCCCCATCCCTGTGCTCCTCAATCCACTTCCAGAACACAGCTCCTGAATCCGGTTCCTCTCTGCTGCTGAGTGCAGCCTGGGACTTGCCCAGTGCCTGCCCCCAGCAGCAGTGGTGCCAATGGTGCCATCAGTGCCACCAGGGCTTGGCTTCCACACTGCTTTGTGTCTCTGTGTCTCCAGCCCCTGGCATTGTTCTTCCCTCCAGCCCAGTTTCTTTCCCACCCCATCAGCCTCTCTCCCCCCTTCCCCTTCTCTGTGGGTATGGAGAGCTCTGGCACTTAGCTGGTAGACATGCCAGTCAGAACTATCAATGCTACTTTCTGACTTTTTGTCTTGGCCTTGATGTGACTGATCCTTCCCAGCTTTAGTTCTTCTGGGCCTCCCTGCCCTGAGCACTCAGGGCAGCCTGCCAGGGAACCCTGCAGCGTGTTGCTGCTCCTTCTCTTAAAACCACATCACACGGCAGTGAGAAAGGGCCAACAAAACATCATGTCCTCCCCATTGTGTGAGCACTGTCTCATCCCTCATCAGCCTCCTACCCTGTGAAGTTTCTGCTACTGACCTGTAGAGATGAGACAAGGAAATTGTTTTCACTCTCTGACTTCTCCACAGCCCAAAGTACCCATGTGCAGCTCCGTGGTGGCAGCTGGTGCTTCTGGAATTTGTTTCTCTGATTGGTCTTTAGGAGCAGGACTTGCCTTCTGCTGGCCCAGTGTGACAGAGCTTCCTTAGCAAGGCAAGAACTTCTTTATTGTAAGGGTGGTGGAGCCCTGGTGCAGGTTGCCCAGAGAAGTCTCCATGGATGCCTTCATCTCTGGAGTCATTCAAAATCTGCCTGAATGCCATCCTGTGCAACCTGCCCTAGGTGATTGTCTAAGTAGGCCAAAATATGCTTATCCATGTCCTGTCTTGCCCAGAGATGTTTTTCTGTTCTCTCTCCCTCTGTTTCAGGGAGAAGCAACCACAGGAAAGAGGACAAAGAACCTGCAGTCACTGAGTCTAAGGACCCTGGTCCTTTGCAGCCTGTGGTAACCAAGGTACACAGGCTCAGCTTGTGCCTGCCTTATGCAGAGCCTGTGCTCTGCCCTAAAAAGGGAAAGCAAGCCTATGGCCCATTAGTCTCAGGCTGTATTGATAAAAGATAAGCAGGTGGTGACAACTGCTCTGCCCTTGTATCTGTGCTTGATTGCTGCCTCACTGCATCCTGAACTCCCTGTGAACTGCCTGCAAACTGCCTGCCAAGAGTTTCCCAGGAGCAGGCTCTAAATGCCTGCAGGTGCTCTGCCTGCACAACCAGCCTGACACCCTGCTGAGACTGCACCTGGCATTGCATCCTGCCTGCACCTGAGAGCCTCCTGCCAAGACAGGAGTCCTGGAGATACACAGAGCATCCAGAGAGACCAGGACCAGGTCAGAGATGTCTGCCTCCTTTCCCCAGCAGCCTGGGAAGAATCAGAAGCCTCAGCAGCTGACAAGACAGTAGCAGAATTCCCTGACAGCGTTTGAGCACTGTCTGAAGCTGCAGCCTGCCCTGCCAGAAGGGAGCTGATCTGTGAGTAACTACTCAAAGCCTCCTGTAAGTCACCACTGCCTTCTGCCATCAGCAGGAAGGAGCTCCCTGAGGCCACCTAGTGGGCAAGTGGAGTAGTGACTGCCAGCGGTGCACTGCCTGCAAGCAGTGCACTGCCTGCAAGCAGTGCAGTGACCACAGCAACCTTCTCTTCCAGTGCAATTGAGTTCAATTTGTCTTATCTGTTTTTGCTGCTTATCTCTAGATGCTGTTATTACCTGTCTGAAGTTTCCATGGCCCTGCTAAGAACTGATTATTATTACAGTGAGTGTTCTGAATATTGAATAGTAATAAACAATATTAACTTTGAAAAGAACCTCACATTAATTAATTACCCTTCCATAACAGTGATCCTGCTCTGGCAGGGAGTTTGGGCTCAGTGATCTCCAGAGGTCCCCTCCAACCCCTATCATTCTGTGACTCTTTGTAATTTGTAAGTAGAAAGGATCCAATATAAGAGCTTGAAGCCCAGGAGAGGGGCAGGGGAAACAAAACAAAAAAGGCCCAAAGCATCTCCAGGCTTGAGGTGTGTTTATTATTCTTCCTGTTTTTTTATTGAAAACATGGTGATTGAACAAGTCCAGGTGTTGTTGAATAAATAATGTAGAGAAGTGGGACACACTGAGCTCTGTGATTGCATAAGTATTCAAACTGCAAAAGAAATCTTAGCTTGCAAAGTTGCAAACCTAATTAGGTTGCTGTTATATCCATCTGCCTCTAGTAAGTCAACACAGGCAACACTTCCCTATGAACTGGTGAGGGCCTATAGTACACATCTAAAACCCTGAATCTGGGCCCCACGGTGGCCTCAGGTCACCTCACCCTCACACACAATCTGTTCAGATCAACTAACACTAAGGGCACAGCTGCAACTGCCCCACGGTCCCCCACAAGCAGAGGGCTACAGCTCATAACCCCTTCCTGCTGCACTGTCTTCATTCATCACTTGCAGGATACTGATACCTTCACCTTGCCTTTCCTTGCAGCCCTGCTACTGTTGGCCAAGGGTTCAGATTCAGCCAACATGGATTTAGGAAGGGTAGATCCTGCCTCTCCAACCTGATCTTCTTCTATGATCAGGTGACAGCCTGCTGGATGTGGGGAGCCTGTGGATGTGGTCTGCCTGGACTTCAGCAGGGCCTTTGGCACTGTGCCCCACAGCAAACTGCTGGCTCAGCTGTCAGCTCGTGGCTTGGATGCCAACACTCTGTGCTGGGTCAGGAACTGGCTGGAGGGCAGAGCCCAGAGAGTGGTGGTGAATGGTGCCACATGCAGCTGGAGGTCGGGCACTAGCAGTGTGCCCCAGGGACCAGTGCTGGGCCCCATCCTCTGGAACATCTTCAGTGATGATCTGGACGAGGGCATCGAGTCAGGCACCAGCAAATTTGCAGATGACCCCAAGCTGGGGGCTGATGTTGCTGGGTTGGAGGGCAGAAGGGCTCTGCAGCAGGACCTCGACCCCCTGCACAGATGGGCAGAGTCCAAGGGGATGGAGTTCAACAAATCCAAGTGCCAGGTGCTGCACTTTGGCCACAACAACCCCATGCAGAGCTACAGGCTGGGCTGGGAGTGGCTGGAGAGCAGCCAAACAGAAAGGGATCTGGGGGTGCTGATTGACACCCACCTGAACATGAGCCAGCAGTGTGCCCAGGTGGCCAAGAAGGCCAATGGCATCCTGGCCTGCATCAGCAAGAGTGTGGCCAGCAGGAGCAGGGAGCTCATTCTCCCCCTGGACTCTGCACTGCTTAGGCCACACCTTGAGTCCTGTGTCCAGTTCTGGGCCCCTCCATTGAAGAAGGACATTGAGGTGCTTGAGTGTGTCCAGAGAAGGGCAACGAGGCTGGGGAGAGGCCTGGAGCACAGCCCTATGGAGAGAGGCTGAGGGAGCTGGGATTGGTTAGCCTGGAGAAGAGGAGGCTCAGGGGAGACCTTCTTGCTGTCTCCAGCTACCTGAAGGGTGCTTGTAGCCAGGAGGAGGTTGCTTTCTTCTCTCAGGCAAGCAGCAGCAGAACAAGAGGACACAGTCTCAAGCTGTGCCAGGGGAAGTTTAGGCTGGAGGTGAGGAGAAAGTTGTTGCCTGAGAGAGTCATTGACTGCTGGAATGGGCTGCCCAGGGAGGTGGTGGAGTCAGCGTCCCTGGAGGTGTTCAAGGCAGGTTTGGACGTGGCACTTGGTGCCATGGTCTGGTCTTGAGGGCTGTGGGAATGGGTTGGACTGGATGAGCTTTGAGGTCTCTTCCAACCTTGGTGATACTGTGAGACTGTGATACTGTGAGTGCCATGAAGACATGCACAGCCTGGCAACCTGGAAGGAATCACAGAATTGTTTGGGCTGGAAGACACTTTTTAAATCATCCAATCCAACCAGTCTCTTACTTTACCAAACCTGGTCCTTAACCGTGTCCCTAAGCACCATGTCTCTGTCTCTTTTAAACACCTCCAGGAGTGGGGATTCTACCTTCTCCCTGTGGAAATGAATTTGGAGTGAACTCAAGGTTGGTCTCTTCTCCCCCCCGCAAAAAAAAAACAAACAAGTGATAGAACAAGAGAAAATGGCCTCAAGTTGCCCCAGGAGAGATTTAGGTTGGACATGAGGAACAATTTCTTCCCCCAAAGGGTTATCAAGGCCTGTACAGGTTGCCCAGGGCAGCAGTGGAGTCCCTATTTACAGAATCACAGAACTTCAGAGGCTGGAAAAGTCAAAGCTCCCCCAACCCAACCTCCGGGCCAAGGCAGCATCACCCAGGGTAGTTTGCTCAGAAACAAATCCAGATGGATTTTGAAAGTCTCCAAAGAAGGAGACTCCACAGTCTCTATGGGAAACCTGTGCCAGTGCTCAGTCACTCTAGCTGTAAAGGAGTTTCTCCTCATGTTCCAATTTGTAGCTGTTGGTTTATTGCTACTGACCAGCAAAAAGAGCTCAGTCCCAGACACTTGAGCCCTATCCTTCAGGTATTTATAGACCTTGATCAGATCTCCTCTCAACCTTCTCCTCTGCAGAGCAAACAGCCCCAGGGCTCTCAGCATCTCTCCAGAAAGGAGATGCTCAAGTCCCCACACCCTCATGGCTCTCCCCTGGACTCTCTCCAGCAGGTCCCTGTCTCTCTTGAACTGAGGAGTCCAAAACTGGACACAGTATTCCAGCTGCGGCCTCAGCAGGGCAGAGCAGAGCAGAGGGGGAGCAGAACCTCCCTAACCCTGATGGCCATACTTCTCCTGATGCCCCCCAGGATGCCATTGACCCTCCTGGTCCCAAGGACACATTGCTACCCATGCAGAATTTGCTGCCCACAAGACTCCAAAGTGCACTCCAGGGAGCTGCTCTCCAGCAGGGCAGCCCCAGCCTGTACTGGTGCCTGTTGTTGTTCCTCCCCAGATGCAGAGCCCTGCTCCTGTCCTCACTGACCTTTGTGAGGTTCCCTTGCCCCAGCTCTCAGCCTGCCCAGATCTGGCTGGATGGCAGCACAGCCTGAGGGGTCTCAGCCACCCCTGCCAGTTCTGTACCCTCAGGGCACTTGCTGAGGCTGCACTCAGTGCTCTCATCCAGGTCACTGATAAAGACACTGGGCAAAACTGGGCCCAGCACTGACTCCTGGGGCACACCACTGGGCACAGGTCTCCAACTGTGCCATTGATGCCAACCCTCTGAACTCTGCTGTGGAGCAGTTTCAACCCACCTCACAGCCCAACCCTCTGTGCCACATCTCCTGAGCTGATCTATGAGGATGTTGTGGGAGACAATATCAAAAGCCTTGCTGAAGTCAGGATAGATGACACCCACAGCTTTCCTTCCTAGAGGCTTTCCAAACCATTTAGGTGTGGTGCTGAGGAACATGGTTTAGTGGTGACCCAGCAGTGTTGGGTTAATGCTCAATGACTTCTTTGCCTCAGTCTTTAACAGCAAGGGCTCCAACCACAATGTCCAAGTTGCAGAGGGTAAAAGTGAGGACTGGGAGCAGGCAAATCTGCCTACTATAGTAGAAGATGATGTCTATGAGCTCCTAAGAAACCTGAATGTGCACAAGTCCATGGGGCCTGATGAGATCCACCCACGGGTCCTGAGGGAACTGGCAGATGAAGTTGCCAAACCACTGTGCATCATATTTGAAAAGTCATGGCAGACTGGTGAAGTTCCTGCTGACTGGAGGAGGGCAAACATAACACCCATCTTCAAGAAGGGTAAAAAGAATGACCCTGGAAACTACAGACCAGTCAGCCTCACCTCTGTGCCTGGCAAGATCATGGAACCGACCCTGCTGAAAGCTCTGCTAAGGCAAATGGAAAACAAA